>PVKZ01003101.1:0-161396 GCA_004027375.1 Macroglossus sobrinus
TCCTCCTCCTCCTCCTCCTCCTCCTCCTCCTTCTTCTTCTTCTTCTTCTTCTTCTTCTTCTTCTTCTTCTTCTTCTTCTTCTTCTTCTTCTTCTTTAAATAAACCCACTCATTTATGGAAACAGACATTGGCATCACCATTAGCTATGGAGTATACAATGAATATACTTGAATGGAAGGCCAAAACTAGTCATTAGTCACTGGAGTGCTCATCTTCCATAGTAATAGTTTGGTTGGATTTTATTGCCGTGTTACTAAGTGAATGTGGTGTGTGCTTATAAACCCATACCTATTTTTCTACTTACATAAATATCATGACTAGAGTATGATTAAATTTTCTCGTATTTTTCTTTTCTGTTGTTAACATTTTAAAATCCAACAGTTTGGCAAATGTGCATATTATGTGGCCATTATGAGTTTGCCATATTCCAGGTGCTTGTTATTTGTGATTATGTTGATAAAACCAGGCCTCTATTGAGTCATTAGACATGTAATATCACAACTTTAAATTATGGAACTATCCATAATTTTTTCTGTTCACAATCTTAATAAGCATATTAGGGCAACTTTTGAATAATACAGAACTACAAAGAATGAAAGTTTGCTATTAGGGCTACAACAGATAGGTCATGGCTAAGAACAAAGGATTGAAATGCAGAATCAAAAAGATCTGGATGTATATTTTGCCATGAACATGTATCAGTTCTGTGTTCTTGGAAACTTATTTTCATTATCTAAGTCTTGGTTTCATCATCTTGTGATAAAGACATAATAAGATTGCTGTGGGATGAAGTATATATAATAGAATTAGCAATTCCTAGCACATAATAAGCATTTAATAATTGGTAGCTGTTAAAAATACATTTTATAAATCATCTTAGTAACTCATCAGCATCTGTAACAGATGCAGCCCTGCATTTTTAAACAAATTATCTAACTCAATAAAAAATTTTTTAAAAACTTTATTACCAATTTGTAAAAAAAACTCAAATTATTCTAAGATTTTTTAAAAAAATTATTTTGCTCTCATAGTAGAAAATGCCACTATGGTTCTTCAAAAGCAGACAGTCTAGGTTGTGACATTAAAAGCCTCAGTTTCCTATACACATAAATAAATTATAAAATCAGAATGATGGTCAAACCATCTTATTTCAGAGATGAAAAAACAGGCAAGAGAGATGGAAAGTAAAGGCTACTGAGACATTTTTTCTCTCATTTATCTTTCTATATTATTTAAAATTTGGAAGAAATCATAATTTTCCTCAGTACCCTTTAGACATCTGTTTAATTTTATGCAATGCTCTCTAAATGTACAAAAGATAAACCCAGAAAAAACTGAGGTGAATCTATGTAAACATTATGAAGTCTAGTGACAATCTCATACCACTTTCTTTTACAATTAAGATATTTAAAATTTGGCCTCTTGTTCATGGGAAACTCCTCCCTTTCCCTGGTTGATGATATTTACATTTATCTTTTTTACATAAGAATTCTGATAAAAAAAATCAATAGTGGCAGTAAGCCAAAATTTGAAACATTTTATGAAAATAAGACTCATTGAATCTATTCTCTAAGAGTATAGTCAAAGGCATTATTCTCTGATGAGGGGTTTAGTGCTTTTAAGTCAGCAGCATTGCCCTTTCATCTTGCAGTTTCAATAATCTTTTTCGAGAGTTTTGTTCTACATACCTGAGAATTATTTGCCTATACATTACATTAAAAAATTAATACTACATTAATACTAAAGAAGAGTGATCTCATGCTTCTGAGCCTTTGTGCTACAGTAAAAACTAACTATAATCTACTTTATAAAAAATTCTGGGCTTCTGGTATTTTTTTTTTTTTGTCTAATGAGCTCACAAGATATATCACCTAAACATTAGAAAATTATGAGTGTTTTATTAATTGTTCCTCTACATTAGTCTATCTCAGGTTACTCTGTTCTTGTACAGTTAATTGTTCCTTCCTCTCTGTTCCGGTAACACTGTTCACACACATTATTGTCACACAGAACACATTGCCGTATAACTATCTGTTTATATTATCTGTTTTCCCCAGTAGACTTGGAACCACTTTAGAGTAGAGACCTGGTATTTTTTATTGTTAATAGACCAACATCTAACCCTGGTGACCACGATCCAGACTAGGCTTGGCACATAATAGGACCATGTAGTGATACATATTCCTTGACATTTATTGCATTAGACAGTTTTCATAGATCTAGTTAAAGTTTTTGTTGTAATAAGCTATATTGGGATAGATGGTAAATGGAGAATTAGTATTTATTGAATGCCTACTATTTGAACTGTGTAGATTATCTCATTCAATTGTCATAATAATACCTGCAAAGTGGGTGCATCTAGAGCCTCATTTTTTTCTATTAATATGTTTTCATTCAATACAGTTTAGAAACTGGCCCAGTTTCGCAAAGGCCACAAGGAATGAGGATTTGAAATAATAACGTTAGCCCTCTAAAGCCATATGCAATTATATAATTTCTGGCCAAGCATGTAGGATCAAGTCAAAGATAGGGAGAGGATGGAAATTAAAAACAGAGCCAAGAGATTTTCTAAAATTAGTTTACTACCTTAGTAGAAGAAAATTAAAATTAGTCAAATACATTTCACGTTGTAGGGGTTACAAGCATCTATGATATATATATATATATATATATATATATATATATATATATATATATATATATATAACAATATAAGAGGTTATTTAAAAACATGAATTCAGACAGACCTGAATTCAAGTTCTGACCCAGTTATTAAAATGACTATAAGATGTTAGGCAAATTATAAACTCAGCATCAAAGTTTTTAGTTATAAAATCAGGAAAATAATACTAATTCACTCACAGGACTATTTTGTAAATTAATTTTATATGTCTTTTACATAGAAAGATGCTTATTATTATTAGTTATTATTGTGTACAGGCTATACTAGGTGATTAATAGGTAGACAAAGGAGAATTTTCAAAAGCTGCATCTTACGAAAAAGGAAGCAAGTAGTTATGGTTTTGTTTTGTTTTCATAAAACAAATAAAAATTAGAGACTCTGATAAAAACATACATTGGAATTATATAAATTCCTGCCTAAAATATATAATGTATATGAAGACTTTTTATATAACCAAACTTCATATGCATGCATTTAGTTTGAGACTGACAAAACAGGGACAAGAACTTTTGATGCACCAATTTCTAGTTCATATATTTTTTAAATCCACCATGCATGCAGAATTTAAATGAAATTACCAGTAACTGTGTTGACAAGTAGTATTTAACAAAATTTCTTTGCCCAAGAAATTATGTAATAAACCAGTTGTTTCAAAAGGGAGAAGATAATGAGTAGGTAGGAATATATAATGGAATCCAATCATATTATTACATTGATATGAATGATTAGCATATATTTAAATGAGCTATGATAAACTAACATACATGATTACTATATTTATAGAGAATCAGTCTTCACTAAAAACACTCCATTTTGTAGAATACTCTAGATATAAACCAAATACCCAGTATATGGTCACATAATACTTGTACTCATTAAAGTTGACATTGCATTGTGAACTACTGAGCTTCAAAATGTACCAAAGAAGTTACTATGTTTGATTAAGCAAATGATTGGATATTTTTTGAAAAATGTTTGGATTATTTTTAAAAAGTCATGGAACCTTTGTTATTTGAAAAAAGATGATCTCATCCACTCTTACCACTGTGATAGCAATTTAGTTCTTAGGTCTGGCTGATGTCTTCTTTGACCTTTTATAGGGTTGTCTATTGGAGTTAAGCTTATTGTTCAATTGTTCAAAGTATTAAAAATTTTTTTACCCAAATATAAGTTCAAAGTAACTTTTTTTTTAACTTCAGGACATTGATCTTTTTCCTACTATATTAGGAGAATGTGAATAACTCCCTCACTTCATTTATATTTTTAACTCGAAGTTATAGACTGTGATCAAGTATCTACTAGTCATCTTTTTTGTGGCCTCCTAGAGAGATGTGATGCACTCTCAGCATTTCTCTACTTTTCATCATTCAACCTTTCTGTCAGTTCTACTACCTTTTCCCCTCCAGGCTTTTCTGTTCTTTTTATTAACCTTCAGGGGCTTGATCTATACTACATTATCCCTTCTGATTGTCACACTGGGACTAGGTGGCCCTTGCTATTCATCCTCTACACAACCAACTCCTTTGTCATACAGTCCCTGTATTATACCTCTACTAACTGCATGTTTTTCTTTCTCTGTAATACTAGTGATACTCAAGAGATGGTTTAAGTGCCCACAGTCACATTCCAAAGCTATTTAGAATTGTGTCTTTTCTTCAGGCTGACATTCTATTTTACTTGAGAATGAGAATAGTTTATTTCATGCTTCTAACTTGTTCCTAAGGTTTTATCAGGGATAAGTCTTTTGTTGGGGGTAGCCAACATACTTTAGTAAACATTAGTTAAAGGGGAGGATTTTTTGAAGAATAAGAAATTATTTGTTTTTAATTGTGTCTCTCACAGATTATTATACATTCTAAATTTAATAAATGTTTGTGGAAAAATTTATAAGTACATAGTACATGTAAAGTATTGGGTCAAGTACTGCAAGAATTAAAAGTATTAGTAGGAAAGTTGTTTTTTATTTGTCTTTTAATTGTTTTTTTTCCAGGGATAAAAATATATTTGGACTGATAGAGCCACATTTCTTCCTTTTGTCAACTATGTAACCAATGGTACAGTTGTTTTGAGAGGTGGTATATACAGTGGATCATAGTCCAATTTAGGAAGTATTACCTAAATACCTAAATCCCGAATTCACCCTCACTGCACAGATACAAATTATCTGACTTGTCTAAAACTTTTGCTTTGTAAAACTAAAAAAGCTAAAAATAA
This sequence comes from Macroglossus sobrinus, assembly GCA_004027375.1. Taxonomy (NCBI): domain Eukaryota; kingdom Metazoa; phylum Chordata; class Mammalia; order Chiroptera; family Pteropodidae; genus Macroglossus; species Macroglossus sobrinus. The sequence continues at coordinate 4,898 of PVKZ01003101.1, forward strand.
AAAAGTATAATAATAATAATAATAATAATAATAGTAATAATAATAACACTTATCTCATGATATTGTTGAATGGGTTCAATGAGTTCATCTATGCAAATGACCTAGTACTTCCTCACTGGGGGCATTTAGTAGTGCCTGCTGTATTTATTTTATGCTTGGAGGGGACACTTGATATTTTGGCTACCCAGAATTCACATATTTTTCTTATGTGAGGAAGATATCAAAAATTAAAAAAAAAAATGTACAGGCCATAAATTCTGGCCCAGTGTGGAAAGAAACAGGAAATAATTGCCTTGCCCACCTCTAGAAGTTGCAACACTTTCTCCTAGGATTGACACAAAAACACATAATGGGTTAAAAATTAGTATTTGTAGCAAAAGCAGAAATACCAGCCTCAGTGGGAGAGTTCTGTGGAGTTATATTGTTGTAGGCAGATAATTTGTTGGCTTCCCCAGAATCTCATCTGCCTTTTCAACTCAGGGGGATTTGGGTTTTCCATCCCTCTGTGAAAGTTCTCATCATGCAATAAACTGAGGCCAATGACAGGACTTATCTCATTTATTTATTTATTTTTAATCTCTAAGGAATTGTTGTTCTTTGTTGCTTGATGTACAGTGCTGTGAATGACCTTTATTTTAATATATTTTGCTCATTTTTAAAAAGAAGTTTCAGATGAAAGGTTAAATCTGGTCCCTGTTATTCCACCTTGAATGCTGGAATTGAAAAAGGGATATAAACTGTTGAGTATGGCTTCAGTTATAATTGTGGAGTTATATTCCTCACTTAACTATTAGATGGGGGGAGTCTAGGTTCAAAGTTGGCTTAACAAATATTTCTTTCAAATATTCATCTGGAATTTTGTCCTCCTATGTTGGAAAGAGTAGCCCAATGAAAACCACTAACTAATATAGTTTATTATTGAATATTTTGTTTATGACTTTTCATAATGATATGTAAATTCTGCATAATTAAAACATTATTTGCCATACTGTTGGCATTGGCATGAAAGGAGAAGTTAGTCAATACTATGAGTAATATACCATATGTATTCATACGAATAAATGATATGTAATTTCATTGGCCCAACAGACTCTCCTGATAAATAGAGCAACAACTAATACAAGAACAAGAGAGCTTTCTGTGTAAAGGCTGCCAGAAAGATATGTAGAGTCAATTAGTATATACTCAAATCAAAACCAATACATCTTTGAGAATCTGAAACAGAACAAACTCAAAAATGCAAAAAATTGAACACTTAATTGACTTACATTTTACTTCTGTACTTTCATTTTATGAGAATTAGGACTTTTCACAATGCTGTGTTTGCATGCTCTACTTTGCATCATCCATTAAGAAACCCTGGCTAGACTTGGTAACTGATATTTCTGACCAGCTCTCATCATGCATCTACAGAGACATGTGTTTACCAGTAGCTCAACAAAATATCTTCTTTTGATGAATACTCTACCTGCTATTCTACTGCATAATTCTCTTTTATGAAAAGTTGTATTTAAATAGCTATTATTCGTATTAGAAAGTAGTATAATATAGCTCTTTGGAGTTCTTTATCAGACAATAAGTATTACTGAACATTTACTATATTTAAGACATTGGCCTGAGAAGTATAAAATATGACCATTACCTTTAGAAAACTGAAAATCTAATTTCAGAGATATAGACACACGTGTAAACAAGTGAAAAATTATTATTAATTTATTAAATATCTACTATGTGCTGGCCTCTATCCCAAGCATATAAGTTACAATAGTAAATAAAAGTAAAGCCCATTGAATTATGTTGAATGAATGATAATAATGTCCTCAGGAAGAGTTTAAATAGTTATTTGAATGGGCATGATGTTAAGTCCTGTTGTCTGAGTCATTCCTAGGGCCCAGAAAAGGGACTGATTTTCCAGAGCCCTGAAAACAAGAGGTAACATCTCAAAATATGGACTCATTTTTCATTCCACATTCATTGGCAAAGTAGCTGTCAAGACCAAAGACTGCATCTCCAAATTCCTAGAAAACAAATGCAGTATTGCCTCACAAATTGATTGCTTTACTGAGGTGTCCACAAGTGTATTTGGGGAGAAGATTCGAGAACAAGTTGTGGAGCGGCTATCCCTCTAAGAGACTGGAATGATTCCACAAAATAATCTGGAGGTCATGAAGGAAGCCATGGTTCAGGAAGAGGAAGCAGCGGCTTGAGATTACTAGGAAGCTAGAAAAATAAGAGAAAAAATGCTTGAAAAAGAAAAAAAAAGTGTTTGACTGCCATTGCTCTCGCATCTCCAGAAAACAGTAATATGCCAGAAGAGTGTGAGGAGATAAGTGAAAAGACCCCAAAAGAAGAAAAAAACAAAAGCTCAAGGGGGCTTTTTAGGAGAATGGAATGGAAGACCCACTTGTCTCTTGAGCCAAACCCAAGAAAAATAAATCTTTTTCCAAGGAGGAGCTGATTAGTAGTGATTTAGAAGAAACAGTTGGCAGTGGAAGTCTCCCCAAGAGGAAGAACTCTTTCCTCACAGAGGAATCAGTTAGTGACCCTGAAGAGGCAGGAAACAGGAGTGTCCACAAGAAAAAGTGGAAATTCTCTTTTATGGAGGAGCTGCTCAGCAGTGAACCTGAAGAAGCTGCTGGAAAGAGCTCAGCTCCAAGAAAAAGAAACAGCTCCAGAAGCTATCCCAGGATGATTAGATTGGACAGTGCCCTGGTGGGGCATAACTACCCACAGTGACATTTCCCAACCCATCCCTTATATCCCAATAAAAACACTCACAAGTCAAAAAATACAAAATAAAATAAATAAATGATTATTTGAAAGTGAATTATGTAAATATCAACACAAATGTGTAATTATGAAATGCAGTATATGAACATTCATGTATATTCAAAAAATATAATAAAATGGAGTCCTAGGACAAGTGTATTTAAAATCTGAGATTTTAATTATCAATTATAACTATCTTAACTACATGTGATTTTCATCTTAATTAGATCTTAAATTTAGAAAATAGAAAACTCAACTTTTAAAATAGAAAGTGGAGTATTTTCTTTAAGTAATATAATTGGCTTTTTTGAATGTTTAATGTGATAATTTTTAAAAAATATATTCATTTTGAGAGTCTCATACATTCAGCTTTAACCAAGAAATATAGTGTAGCAGATTTGGAACACAAACTGATCTTGGGGAAATCATTTACTCTAACCAAAATTAAATTTCTTCATCTATAAAATGAAAATGAAGATACTCTGTGTGCCTATTAAAATCATTGGGGATATTTAATGCATTAGACTTAAGTAATTCTATGATATATGTACTATTTTGACCTTGGTTTAAAAATGAAGAATATGAGGATTAGAGTGTTTACATGAATTGTCCAAAATTACATTGCTGGTAATGGAAAGTAGAGATTTCAGTTTAGTCTTAACCATTTTCAAAGATTATACATAAAATTTCGCTTTGGAGAGTGTAATAGACATGGGGATGCACTACCTAAATCTCTCTCATATTTTTCTTTTTTGCCCCAGCTGTTCCTTAAAGGATCCTTCAGTATAGGAGGGCTTCTCTGTTCATGCCCTTCTCAATTTGACCCATATCCATGCATTGACTGATGAGAGCAAAGATAATCCATTATTTTGGCCCAACACAAGACAATTCTGATGGACTGTTTTAATCTCAGAATTTGTGTGCGTAATTGAGGTTCTTGGCCTGCCTGTGTTGTAGACTGACTTCCTTCTCAGACTGATCTTGGTTCCTTCTCCATTCTTCCCCAAGAGTTGATTCCAGGAGTACACTCTAAAAATTTCTAAACATGAAAGTCAATCTCGGGCTTGTTTCCTGGAGAATCCTACCTGTAATACACAAGTTCAATTATAGAATGCTCTATTTTATCCCTTGGACTACCTCTTAGTTTCTCAACTGATTTTATTTTTTATATTTTGGAAGAGGTGCTTTAATGCTAAACTGTCAAATGGCCTTTATGCATTCCTTCTGCTCTACTTCTTGTCCCTAGATTTTGATTTGATAAAGCATGTGATAAAATTTACAATTCTTCATTAATAGTTGAAAGTGAGTAAAATACATTTTTATCCATCTTTATCTTTGTCTACCTAGAAAAGTCACTGTGTGATCACATTTTCACAAACTGAATCATACCTGACAGGTTTTGGTATAGCAGAAGGACTTTTAGATAGTGGGCTAAAAAAACTGAGTTTTTTTCTTTGCCAATTCCGGTAGCTAGCTGAATTGGCAAAGAAAAAGATATAGGTCAATTCTACCATTGCTTAGCTTCTTATCTCAAAAATAAAATGCTTCTACCTAATTCTCTTATTCCCTTCCAATTCCAAAAAGTATATATTTTTAAATTTATGGTTGATCTTCAGAATTTTTTAGCATTGAGACTTTCTATATTCTCTAGGTTTTCTATGAAGTAGTTAATGGACTGTAAACAATTATTTTAAATCACTGCCAGAGTCTTAAAGAAACCCTGCAATGAATCATTTATAATGTGAATAATAACCTCCTGATGAATGCATTTTGTAAATTCAGATTTATCTATTGGAATACGTTACTTATTCTAAGAAAATTTGACCTTTGACAATGTTGTAGAGGTTGCTTCTAAAAACCATCAATCTTTGGAATGTAATTTCAAAGGTGAAAAATGTCACCATAGTCGGGTCACATTTTTAACATTTTAACACTCTTCACCAATAAATATTCTTTTCTTTCAAAAAATTTACCAGATTTTGTGACTGAGAACTTTATTTCTTAGACTGTATGTGTAGAGATTCTGAACTGCATTCAAAAGCAGTAATAGATGACCTTAAATATAGCTTCAGCATCCTTAATATCTTCTGAAAACATCGAGGTACACATAGTATTATTTTCACTGCTTTGGAAGTAATGTGCACTGTGCTTCATTTCTCCAAATGAAACTATGTAAAAATTATTTATTTTACAGAGTTATGTTGGAGGAAATATTTATTCTATCTACTAATCTGGGCTCAAGCTAAATATCAAAACGAATGATTCATCATGAAACGTAAAGGTTTAATCAAACAAAGAATGAACACATAGTGTAAAAGAGACACCCCCAGAGGAAATATGCTATATATTAAGGATTATATATATATAGTTTTTAAAATTATAATTTCCTCAATGTTTGTTAATCACAGTGGCAGAAAGAATGTAAATTTTAATGTCTGTCAAATTGTTGGTTATCTAGACTAAAAAATTAACTTTAATAGTTTCTGGACATGGCTACCTCATCTTCTTGAATTGCCTAAATTGTCTTCATAAAAATTAATTGTTTATTCTCTTATTGTTCATGAAACTTTGTTTTCATGTGATTGTATTCGATTTCTTCTCTCCCTATCACATGTAGTTGTTTGTATACAGATTATTCACTCTTCCTTTATTAAATCACAAATTTTTAGAGTAGGAATTTTTTCATGCCTGGATCCACAAAAATCTAATGATACAATGAGAGTATGCACAACATAAGTATTAGTTAAAAAATGGATTAAATCTAGTCTGAAAATATTTCTCTATTCTTCATTGACTTTTTTAAAAATAATAAGCTTATAAACCAATAATCAGAAAGAACGTAACACAACTTTGGTGATAAAACATTTATAGCAATGAAACTTATTCTAAAGAATGGAGAATGTTTTAAAAGTTTGGACCCAAACAATATGTGAGCATTATGTTAGAGAAGAGTTAAAAGACATAACTAGTTTATGGTAATTATCATATTGTAGATAATTTAATTCTTTATACATTTTAGAAACAATCTTAAAAGTAAAAATAATTGTAGAAACTTCAATAGAACTTTTTGAAATTTGGCATATTGTTTCTATGATCCATCTAGAAGTATGAAGAGACATAAGTAAAAACATAAATATTAATTATTTATTTAAAAAAGCTGAAATCAGAATATGATTAGAAATATTTCATATCATAATGCTTTCAATAGCTTCTACTGTATTTTTTTTCTATTCTTTAGAAAAATCTCTAGCAGAACTCAATACTTTGTGATCAATGACAGAACTAAAGTCATCTCATTTATATGTAAAAATCTAGTTTTATATAAGTCCATCCTTTTACCCCTCTCACCAATTCCACTTGGCCTTCCCCTACTCTCTTACTCAGAATGATAAAAGAGATGTTTTATTATTATTTTTTTACTTTTGTCCACTTTTACAGGACTCTTTATTACTACTCCAAGACTAGGAAGGAATAAAAAGTATTATCGGGAAAATACAAATACTGGTTATATTGGAATTTTGCAGTAGGCACCTTTGTCTGTAGTAGGTGCTCATATGTTATAGGTCTTATGATATATTTAGGTTAACTCCTTGAGAGACCCTTTATTAAGAACTTCCATAGTGCATCTTTTACATGGGTGATAGACTTCTTGTCTAAACTCCTGTTATGCCACTCAACTCCTATGCTCAGATGATATGCCTTAAAATTTTTTCTCCTGGGTCTTTTTCCCTCCCCAGTCAGTTCTCTTAGGTAGGGATACTGAAAGATTTCTTATAGACTGTTAAAGTTTAAATTAACTAATTATGACATAAAAACTGCATATTTTTATTGTAAAGTAGAATAATATTTAGGATAATCTAAATTATTATTTAAAAAATTGCCCAGTATGATTTCAACCTTATAAGACATAGATATGAATGTCTGCACAAACTAGTAAAAGCATTTACTTTAATATATTAAACATCTTTAGCTCTGAGATTACAAGTGATTTTTATTTTCTTTTGGTGTTTTCTACAATGAACATTTTTTGCTTTGGTAAAAAACCCAAAACTAAATACCTTTTTAAAAATGACATTTTAGAGGTTTTTGAAGTGAAAATACAGGCTATTTTAAAAGTTAACCATTACAACAGTGTCTGATGGAGGCAACAACAGCAACAGAAAGTAAAAGAACAGGTGATGCTAAATTATATTTTAGATGCAATTTCTAAGGTGAGTGTAGTGATTTGAATACTCTCTCCCAAATTCATGTCCACCCAGAGCCTCAGAATGTGACCTTATTTAAAATAAAGATCTTGGTAGTTGTAATGAAAGGATCCTGAGATGAGATCATCCTGGATTCCAGTGGGCCTTAAATTCAGTGACAGGGTCCTTATAAAATAAATGAAAGGTAGATCTGAAGCACACAGATGCACAGAGATGGTCATATTAAGATAGAGGCAGATATTGGAGGTATCCAGCCCCAAGCCAGGAAACACCAAGGGTTGACCTCAAACACCAGGAGTTAGAAGAAAGGCAGGGAGCAGATTTGCCCTCAGAGCTTCCAGAGGGAACCAACCCCAATGACACCTTGATTTTAAAATTCTGGCCTTCAGAACTGTGAGAAAATAAATTTCGACTGTTTTAAATCTCTAAGTTTTTGAAGATTTTTTACAACAGCCTTAAGAAACTAATATAGTAAGAGCCTGGAGCACCTTTATTAAGTGATCAGTCTCTATCGGGGGTTTACTTTACAACGTTTAGAATTCAAGGATATGAATATGAATATTAACTCTACACAATATGGTGATAAAAATTATGACTAATAAAAGAGTTATAAAAGTTCTTGCTTTATTTTCTTTGTGTAGGATATGCAGAGATGAATAAAAGAGATTTTAATGTATGAAGATGCTTCAAGAATCTATTTTATGCTCTTTTACTGTGTCCTCACAAATCGTGTTGCAAATGTTATGAATGAAGTGGGTAGTTTTTTTTGTTTTATGGGTTTTGCTTTCTCATTGAATTTTAATTTTTCTTCTTTTCTTAAATCCAAAATGGCAAATTATATTTTTAAGTTTCCCCAAAATGTAAATATGACTCTAAATGAAATATTTAAATCAGGGAGATGCTTTAAAAAAAAAAAAAAAACACCACTTGCCACAACACTTCCTGCTGAATAGAGGGTTGTAATAAATACCTGCTATGTTAGAACGTTGCAATGTAATGAACAGAATGACAAATAACACTATGATAATTTCAAGGAAATTGTTCTCCACATTTCAATTGTGGTTTATAAACAAGCATTGGTTTTCTAAGCATGGGCTCTGGTAAATGATTCTGAGTTCAGCCAAATGAAGGTGCACAGTGAATAATCAAAGAATCCAGTGCCTGCTATGTGGCATAACCAGAGTTCCGAAGCTTGAAATAAGGTTTGAATGAGAGGCGTCAAAAAATATCATGTAGAGATTTAAGATTCAGTATATAAACCTTGGGTTACTGTTTATTTCTTTGTCTAACCATCCATTGCCCACTCTTAACAAAAAAAAAAAAAGGAGAGAAAATGCTATAAATTAGACTTTAATTTATTAATGTTGTTTGAGATTAGATCTTAATAAATTATTGGTATTATTTATTTATTTATTCTTATATTAATATTTTGGTTTCTTTTATTAATATTAATTTCATTTATAACATACCTTGTTTCCTACTAAAAAAGTTCTAAATAACTTCATGGACAAAAAACAATACTGTGAAGTTTTAAAAAAAAAGTGGGTCAGAAATACTTTAAAAGAAGATTTCTTAACCTAGTGTTCACAGTTAGTATTCTTGAAATCCTTGAAAATTCATGCTAAATTTGATGTATATGTGCTCATTAGTTTGGGAAGTGGCTTTATAACTAATCATGTTCTCAGAGGGTTACCAAACCCAGCAATGTCAAAGAGCACTGCTTTAGAAAGAGAAGAAAGATCATTTTACCCCTAAACCAGAATATTCAGTTATGTTCATTAAGTATCAAATTTTGCCTTCAAAATTATGGTAGGCAAAGAAGAACACACACACACACACACACACACACACACACACACACACACACACTGCATATAGTTTTTATAGAATAAAGAGATACAATTTCATTTGCAGGTATAGAATTTTTTCTAATACTAAATTTCAAGAGAAATCAATCATATGTCTGGTTCTACAATAAATAACATAATTTAATATCCAAACATCTTTGACAGCAGGATTGCAAAAGTTATGAACACTTTAAATTGATGTTTCTAGTGAAATAGACATAATTTTACATCTTAACTCTGAAGGTATAACTTTTTTGAGGAAGGCAAGATAATACATACCAGATGTAATAATATAGTAATACAGCTCTGGCCTAGAGAAATGAAAATATAACATATCTTTTAGATGAGATCTCTCGAATATCAGTGAGAGTATGTGATGAATGTCAGTCATTGCATTGTTGAATTCTTTGGCACTGGCCTAAAGAGAAATTGGTTAAAGAGGGATGATTTATTTTAAGAAGTTGATATTAAAATGACAGCATCAGTTTATGTTATGATGAAGAGACCACCTAAAATATGTGTAGGTATAGGTAATAGATATGTCTAAAACAAGTCCAAAATTTTCTCAAAAGTGAATGTTTTATCTCAAACACTTAGACAACTACTCAATGCAGATGTGAGAATTTACATTCAGGCCTTACTAAGCTTCCTTAAACCATTAAAAAAATTTATCATTATGGGCCTAGAGGTTATTTACTTTTCACAGAACAAAACATTGATGGATCCATTGGTATATTTTTGGTGATTTATTTATTTAACAAAATTACAAAATTACAAAGTTTTAGCATAGTTTTAGCAAGCTTTATCTCCAGCAGTGATAATTTTATCAATACTGTATACTTTTTTTAATAATAAATATTTTTCAGTAAATAAGATTCTAGCCTTTGTTTTTTCTCTTAGAGGTAGATAAGTATCCAATTAATCTAATAACCATGCCAACTATTATATATATATATATATATATATATATATATATGTATATATATATATATATATATATATATATATTCATTATTTGTACTTTATTCCAAAAAGAATTATAAGTGTTTATAGAGATTCTTTAGATATAATTTTAAAAGATGGTGGGAGAATCTCTAATGTGTTACTTTTTTCTCTCAAATGAGAAGGCCATAAATAGAATACTTCTGAAAACTATTAGGATTTTAAAATATATCTCTATGTTTGGCTTCTTTATCTTCAACATTTCTTTTATTTTGTTAAGCTATTATAAAGAAAACATCATAAGAGAAAATCTCTTTGACGTCTTGGCATGATTTTTTGGATATGACATCAAAAGCACAGGCAATTAAAAAAACCAGACACATAGAATATCAAACTAAATGGCTAATGCACAGCAAAGAAATCATTCAACAAAATGAAAAGGTATCCTATGCAATGAAAGAAAATATTTTCAAACTGTATATCTGACATGAAGTTAATACCCAAATATATAAGGAACTCATACAACTCAATAGTGAAAACCCAAAAAACCTAATTTGAAAAATAGGCAAGGACCTGAATAGACATGTCCCACAAATAGAATTTACAAATGGCCAATAGGTACATGAAAATATTCTTAATATCACTAATTATCAGGGAAATAAAAATTAAACCACAGTGAGATACCACCTCACACCTGTTAGAATGACTATTATCAAAAAGGCAAGAGATAACAAGTGTTGGGGAGAATGTAGAGAAAAGAGAACCCTTGCACACTGTTGAATATTATTTGATGACACAAAAAAAGAAATCCTTCCATTTGTCACAACATGGATGAAGCTGGAGGACATTTTGCCAAAGAAATAAGCCAAACAGAGAAAGGCAAATATTGTATGATTTTATGCGGAATATAAAAATATTGAAGCTAAAAACAGTGAATAGAATGGTTGTTACTAGGAACTGGAAAGTGGGAAAGATGAGATGAGTTTAGCTAAAGAATATAAACTTTCAGTTACAAAATGTATAAATCCTGGAAATGTAATTTACAGCATGGTGACTATAGTTAATAACACTGTATTATATATTTGAAATTTATTGAGTTTATCTTAAATGTTCTCACTAACAGAAAAAAATATATAACTATGTTACGTGATGGATGTGTTAATTAGTTTAATTGTAGTAATCATTTCACAATGTATTATGTATATAAAACCATCACATTGTACACCTCAAATACATATATTTATGTCAATAAAGCTACAGAAAGATATGCAAAATTATTTTATATATAAATGTATTCAATCTAACTAACAGTTTAAATAATTATTCATATATAGACCTACACAGAAATATGCAAATGGGTAGAAAACGAGTATTTGTTTACATGGTCATATTGCACACATATCATGTTTTATAATCAAGATCATGGGTATGCCTCACCATGATGTCAAAAATAGATTTATGAGACAAAAAATAATTCTTAAAAAATTATTACATTAAAAATGTTAATATTAATTACAATTTGACTTTATTTGATTGGATACCTTTTAGTTAATATTTTATTTTTCTTTTATGTCAATTTCAAAAAAACAATAAATTAAAATGTCCATAGGTTAAATGATCTAAAATTTAATATTTCTGAGTATACATATATTTTATTATGTGATACATATATATATCTATATAGACATAGAGAACAAAGTGTAAATATATTTATCCTATAACATGCACACCTAAATATCATTATATGAGAATGTCTAAATGTTGTGCAGAGCACATGTAGCAAAAATCAGAATACATAAAAAGATAACTTGTCAATTATTGCTAAAACTGCAAACTGATAGATTTTTTCATCTCCATCTAAAATGTACATCCTAATGACTCCTAATACCTGTAGGTAGTGTTTGTAAATTAGTATTTTTATTTCTCAGCTGGAAGCCATAAATATGTGCAGAAGTTCCAACTACTAGTTTGTATTCTTAATGACTTCATCACCCACTGGTTACCATGGCATCATAACCTTGATGTGCATATGTGCTTAATATTAGGGATCACTGTGGTGATCCTGCTTGAATCCTGGGAGGGGAAAGGTTAAAATGCCATTCCAGGAATCCACAGCTCTCTGCTATCCACTAATAAAAATGAGTGGTACAGCAGGGATCCCATGGTACGCTGCTGGTGAGCCTAATTGACAACAAATGCTGGATTTCTGGGATATAAAGGATGGAAGCAAGTAGAAAATAAGAAAATAAAGACTTGAAAGAATATCTCATTCTAATTGCACTTTTGTGAAAATCTGACCAGTTGCTATTAACAAGTTAGATTAATAGTCAAAAGATGTGACCCTATCCTTTACATCCTTTGATGTTCTAGTTCTTTAGTCACAAAATGAGATATGTGGATTAGATAATTTCCAAGATTCCTTCAGATTTGACATTCAATGTGTTCACTTCTAATTTCACTGATTTTTTTTAAAGTGGCTAGACTCTTGAAATTTGGATCTGAAGTTGTTTTTCGTGTTTTTCTTTTCCTTTTTTTTTTCTTTTTTTTTTAAGAAAGAATGGGATAATGGAGAAATCGGGTTGTTGGAATCAGAAAGACAAAGATTTGACTCATACTGTCTATTGCTGTGTGTCTTGAATAAGTCTCCTTAGTTTCTTCATTTGTGAAATTGAGAAAATAATATCTAATTTACAAGATAGTGGTGGGATAATTTAATGCTCATCACACTCGGCACAGCAAAATTTTCATGAGCCTATTTGCAAATGTAAGAGAAATTTAAATATATCAGGAAATATATTTATATGTTATATAAAAGATTCTTTACTGAGCTGACTAAAAATATTATAGTTTCCGTAATTATACCTCATTTCCAAGGATCTTTGCTGATACAGGCTTTTATACCTATGCTTTAATTGTGTTCTTTTAATTCACATTTAAATCCACATTTGACAAGCTTAAGTCTTACAATTAAATTTTTTTCACACTTAATGATTTTTCACACTTGGCATATCTGATGATTGCAACCATTATCTCAATTATAATAAGTGTAAGAAACATGTTTTTTACCACTATCACAACAAAATCATTTCTGTTTTATATTCACTTACAAAAATAATACAGGAAAATGCAAAAGTAAATACTGATATATTCATTTGTTTGCTGGAGCAAAATTCTGAATTCTGAGTTCAGAAGACATAAGGTTACACGTTATAACACAACAAAATTTGGATGGTATAAAAACCAACCTTACAAATATCAAGTACCTACAAACATGATATATTCCTTACTATTCTATCACTTTTATGATAAAATTACTTTCCATTTTCATATTTTGCAATTTTTAAGTAAATTTGAAGCATTTTAAATTTCTTTATTTACCAGGCTATTAAAATGACCTCAGCTAGTAGAAAATCTGAGGAATTTTATTTGTATTTATCTGTTTTGTTTTCTAAAGTATATATTGAAGTCTTTTAACTAGTTTCTCTGAGCCTATTTTAATGTGTAGGTGACTAGATGAGTTTCAAATTTTAAATTTATTATTTATGTTACACATAATTAATTTAGAAAAGAACAAAAAAGAGAAGATAGAGAAAGCAAAGAAAAGCCATCCAGAAACAATCTTTATTAATATTTTGGTTTATAATTATCTAGATTTTTCTTTTATAATTATAGAAGAATTTATTGAGAAAATATGTGACTACACAATATTGTTATATTTATAAATCAGATGACACAGTCTATTCATTGACAACACTATATTTTTGAACCTGTTCAAAAAAGATATTAGTAATAGAGATCACTGACCCAAGGTTAGTACCTCCATTGATTCTATTTAATAATCCATATATTCTTTCAGGAAAAAATACTCAGCACAAATTAATAATTTTTGTAACTTTGTAATAAGGTTTCAAAAACTTTCAAGATAACCAATTCCTGTGTTGTAATTGGTCCAAATATGAATGATCAAAATTTAGACCTTTCTTTAAGCACTAAAGACATCAAATAAGTTCTATAACTATCAGTATGAAATAAAATTAACCTTATACACGTAAAATAAATAGTCATGATTATGAGGAATAGAGACATCAGATGATCTCATGAACAGCATATATGTCCTATAATTCAACTTTTAGATGGATTAACATTAAATAAATTAAAATCACAGATGAGAACATTCTCCTTTTGAAAGTATGTTTTATTTGAAACCTTAAGAGTAGAACTACTTGGCAAGAAATTAATTGTTATTTTATCAATCCGAACTATACAGTTTTGTAATGTTTGATGAATACATAATTCTGTTATCTCTAATAAGGTAGAATTTTTTAAATTGGAGCTTTTTAAGTTGAAAGACTGCTGCTATGCATTTCTTGTGAATCTTTTCTGTGAATTTATTATAATGGACTATTATGAAATGACTGGGATAAAAGCAGCAATCTAACTGGGATGAAAGCAGCAATCTGGCTTGCTGAGAAGCAACCTCTTCCTTTAATCATTCTATGGAATTTAAACCATAGAGAAGGGCTAATGTCACATGCAAGTGTCAATTTAAGTATTCTTGAATGATGGCATTTGGTGACTTCTAATGCTAGTTGCACCTCTGTAGTTATATTTTTAAAAGATGATGTGAACTGTGGCACTCATTATTTACTTTTGCAAAGTTCCCTTCTCATCTCATTATCAACATAGTGAATATGTTGTAGAAGTAAACACAGTCTAATTTGGTAAAATGACAACAGCTGGGAATAAGAATTTAGGTGATACTTGGAATTGAACTAAGTACATGCCAGAACTAAAATATGATTATTTTAAATTATTCAGCATCAATTGACTTTCTTTAGGGCAAAATAAATTGGTTACGGAAAAAAAATAAAGCTTTAGTTGTTTCTCGCCTCCCTCTTCTTTTGTCCCTACTCTCTTTTCTATCTTGCAATGAGTCCCCTCTCTTTCTAAGGCAATTTCCCAAATTCAAGTCAGTGTCTAGTGCTTCCTCCCCTCAGGCCATTTTTATTATAAGGCCTAAGTGTGAATGTGCATACACATACAAAAACATCAATAGAGGTGATTGCTAATCAGAACATTTTTCTTAACAGATATTAAAAGGAATGAAGCTCTGAACACACCTATATTAATTATCTTCTCTGTTTCAAAAAAAATGTGTAGTCATTTTTCAAGGAAATATAGGAAGGGAGATACTTTATATTTTGATGTGGTATATTCTCTCATGATTGTTTTTCTCCCTTTTAAAAGTCTAAATTATTTAAATTGGGTTTAAAATCAAACTGTAAACTTTCAGTTTAATAAAAACAAAACAAAATAAAGTATGAACAGATGCCTTTACTTGATAATGATAGACATTCAAAAGATAATTGCTGAATAAATGAAAAATGTGAATGAACAGACATTCCTTCTTTTTCAATATGAACTTCATTTCTTACCTTATTTTTTAACATCTTCCCATATCTGGCTTATTCTTTTCACTTTTAGAAATGAAGCCAAGATAATCAAGAATAATTGTTTGCATACATTTTTTATGATTAAAACAAGTATGTTTGCATTTTGATGTTGCATCAAATAGCTGTATAAAGATATCTAACTATATATGTGTGTCACCATTAACTTTACATCTGGCCAGTCCATTTATGCACCATGTCTAAACTTACCTTTTAAGTGAAAGTTACCAGCTAGATGAGCTCCATTCTTTGGCATTTTCTTTCGATTTCTAAGTTAAAATATTTCACTAATTACAGAGGTTCAATCCTGTGATTGAAAATACTGAATTCTCTTTTCTCAGACTTGGTGACTGCATTAAACTTTCCCATTTCAGACTCTAGATATTTTGGAATAACCTTTAGATTTACCCAATCATGTGACCTAATTTTCAAGAGGCTAAGTTTATACGGATAGGGATAGAATAGGGAGAAATAGTACATAAACTGTGTACTCAAAGAAATAAAAAAGGTTGCTTGAATGGTGAAAACTCACTTCATATTACATTCAAGGTGGAATTTTCATATAAAAACACTATGTATTGAGTATATTTAGCTTCTTATTAGTAGTAATATATTAGTAGTAATATAATTAGTAGTAATATTAGTAGTAATATAATTTTCAGCACAGAGATAATCTATAATGAAGGTAGAAGTAGTAATACTATTACTTTCCAATATTCCATGCCAGTATAACAAACATAGTGAGGGTTCAATGATTAACTAGAAAACAAATTAAGGACTGTTACACATAGTGGAATTATTTAATAGTGTGTGACATAGAATCTATCACAGCAATAATTTTTGTTTGTTGGGGAAGACTAAATGATGTTACCTGCCTAGAAGCTTTAGTTTTCCAACCCAAAACTCCAGAATGGTTTTAAAGCTACCTACCACCACCTCTTATGACACAGCAGGCAATATTTTGCACCATTCCTAAGATAACAGAGAGGAATGATATATATTTTCCAGCACAAACGTTAAGAATATAGCTTCCCTAAGATTTGACATTGCCTAGATGTGTGAAGTAGAAACAGCATTGGTAGCAGCCAGGTTAAAAGAATTCATTTAACAAAAACTCTAAGTTAAAACTATAAATAATAAACATATAAAGCATAGGTTCCTAAAAATTTACTGTCATTTTTTCAAGTGTCCATCTTTGCTGGTTGGTGTCTAAAATTTTGGTCCCCAAATATAAAAAGTTCCTTGACATTTTCTTCATGATTGAAGGAATATTGACTATTTTTTAACAGGATACTGGATTCCTTTATTCACCCCAAGTAATTTCAGGAATCCCAAGTGCCCAGAGTTCTGTTCAGATTGTTGCTCATTGCTGAGTGTAAATAGTCATTCCAGAAAGTCCCTAACATTTCCGCAAAGGTGTTTGCTCACCTAGAACATTGTCGCCGTCAACATTGTTAATATTACCACATACATCCTCACCTTCTACATATGGGTGTAACTTGAAATAAACCATGCCCAGTGCCAGTGGAACCAGAAGTAGATCGTTGTGCTTTAATCACATATATTTGTATTGGTACTGCTGAGAAATGGAGGAAAAACTTGCCTTTGTTGTTTAAGAATTTACACAAATAATTAAAAACTCAATGTGCCAGTGGTCAGTGATAAATTTTTTTCTGGCACTTTCATAGTTAGTCAGGTGTGTACTTTGCAATCTCACTTTCATAGAAATGCTGCTTCCAGCCATAACATGTCTGTTTTTATGAGCCCAACCCAAGTGGTTGTGAACTATAAATCTGCAGCATCCTTTGAGAGCTGGTGCTGATAGAGCTTAAATTCAGCTACCTGTCATTGTCACCAGATGTCACCTGTGGACATAAAGGCCTGACTTCCTCCTAATTGCTTTGCAACAGTGAAGGGAAGTCTTCAACTCTCAAAGCAAAGTTTCATAAATGCTTGAAGTGTTATGGATACAGGTATGTTGCAGTTCTTTCAACAAATCTTTTCAACAACTCTTACAACAAAATAGCACTACTACTTTCCCCAGGGGGAAAGTTAAGCTCAGTCTATGGCGGCGAATCATGTTTTCAGGCCTTTTCACTATATACCTCCTTATAATGAATTTTCTCTCAGTATACTCTACAATTTTTCTTCTGTCAGGGTATCACAGTCTAGTAAACCTATATGTATTGTCTGGGCATCATTGTAGAAAGCCTTCAGTCCCTGTCTTTTCTGCCTACCCCTTCACAAAAATCTCAATTCTTATTTGAATAAGTCAGTTCATCCACTTGACATACTTATTTATTGTTCACTGTGCAATAATGTAGGCCTAGAGAATATAAGAGTTTAAAAAAGATAGTCATATAGCTTTCTCTCTACATGATGACAGAATAAACAAATAAGTAAAAAAATAGCATGACATGTAGTAGTAAATAATACAGAGATAAAACAAGGAAGTGGAGTTATAGGTCATGCTAGGAGTAAAGATGATTTTTAATTTTGCATAGAATGATCAGGAATTGCTTGAGTATGAAGAGCACAGTTAAGCCAAGATATAAAGAATATAAAGTGAGCCAAAATATCTGGGAGGAGATTATTCTAGGCAGAGTGTACAAAAAGTATACAGACCTCAAGGTTAGAGCTTCCTGGGTGGCTAAGAAAGGAATAGCCATAGGGCTGCGGTTTTAACACTATAGACAGCAACTTTTATGTTTCTTCTCCAACTCAAACAAGTCTTCCATTATAATGAAAAGAAAAAAAAAATAACTGTCATGATCAATTAACATGGGACACAGATGGGAATCAGGAGACCATAAAGAACCAAAAAAAAAAAAAAAAGATGCTGAGACAGCAAGATAAAATAATGTACCTTACTAAATATAACTAAGGATATAATCCCTTAATGAGAAGTGATTTTAAAGATAACGCAAGACCAATGCGTATTTACATTTGAAAACATTGGCTCAAGTTCTCTGCTTAATAAGCAGGGTATACCTTGTATAGAGTAGTAGTCTTAGAGGAATTAAACAATTCTTAATTGATTTAATGTTTTATTTACAAGTTTTATCAAAGGTAGAAAATTTTAGGAATGGAAATTCAGTTATGAGTATGTTCAAACTTTGCTGCTTTTAATAAATAGCTAAAACAAAACCTGGCAACATTCTCAGATACTGTTTTAAAGAATTGTAATATTTTGATATGTCCATTTTGGCACATCTCTCTTGATGTGGGCCATATTCATTCATTTAACAGATATTTTATAAGTACCTATTATTTGCAAGGCTTTGTTCTAGGTGTGAGAATGTAACAGTGAGCAAAACTACATCATGTGAGCCCCCAAGGCAGATATATGCTGGGTACTAATGCTATACAGAAAAAATAAAGCTGGATAAATGAATAGAGAATTTCTATAGGAAGTTCTTTAGGAAAACATATCAATTAGAATATGCTGCCATAACAAATAAATATTCAAAAGTTATAGCTTTAAAAAGGTAAGTTTCCTAATACTGTTATATGTACATTGTGGGTTGGCACAAAGCTCTGCTTATTGAAAACATTTAGTGACCCAAGCTGAAGAATCAGATACCATCTTGCTTGCTGCTGATCACTGTGCTAAAGGGAAAAATTGATTTCTTGAGGGACTTGAACCAGAAAGAAGTGCGACTCATCTCTTTCCCACTTATAACTCTTTGCCCACAACTAATCTCATGGCCCACACACACACAAAGGATAGCCAGGAAGTAGGCAGACCTATGCATCTTTATCAAACAGCACAAGATCACCATAAAGGGATATCAGACAAAGAAAACTTTATGTGAAGGTGACATTTGAACCAAATCCTGAAGGAAATGAGGGAGTGAGAACTGAGTACAGAACATTCCTAGCAAAAAGAAGAATAAAGAAGTTAAAGCCTATTTTGTTGACTCAAAAAGGAGTTAAAACTTTGTTGAAATGAAAAGTACATCTAATAAAATGTAAGAAGCTCAGATTGGTAGAAAATAATAGCAAATTATGTATCTGTTAAAGAAAATATATCCAGAACATACAAAGAATAATTATGTTAGTAAGAAGACAAACCAATTTTTTAAAAAGGGTGAAATAGTTAAGATACTTTACCAAAAGAAAAGATATAGAAATTATAACTGAAAAGAAAATTTAAACATAATTAATCATTCAGGAAAAACAAATTAAACTATAATGAGATTGCATATATACTTACTGGAATGGTTATAATAAAAACAACTGACAATACCAGTATGAGGCTGTGGAAAAAGTAGACCCTTATATGTTGCTGGTGGGTATTTAAAATGATGCAGTTACTTTGGAAAACACTTTGGCAGTTTCTTAAAAGTTAAACATACACTTATGACACAATAATATCATTCTTAGTTATATATAAAGGAAACAGAAAATATATATTCAACCATAGACTTGAGCATTAATGTTCATATCAGCATTATTCAAAAGAAGCAAAATTAGAGAAAATGCAAATATCCATGAAATGGAATGAAAACACAAAATGTAGTATAGCTATAAAAAGGAATACTGTCAACAATACAAAGCAATTGACTACTGTTACATACTACGACATAGATAGGCCTCAAAAACATTATGCTAAATAAAAGAAGCCAGACACAAAGGGAAATATATTGTATGATTTTATTTATATTCGATTATAAGAAAGGACAAAACTATAGTTGCATAAACAAATCAGTAGTTTCCTGAAACTGTGAGTGGGAATAGAGATAAATTGCAAATAAGCTCAAGATAATTATTTTTGGAAGAAAGTATTTTAAGTCTTGGCTGTGTTGACAGTTGCACAATGGTGTAAATTCACTAACCCTCATTAAAATGTATACTTTTGTGGTGTGTCATATATGTGTCAATAAAGCAGGTTACAAAACCAAAAAAATAAAAGAAAGCATGAGGAGGCCATTGTGGCTTTTATAGAGTTAAGAAGGAAAAGAGTCATAGGTGATAAAGTTGGAGGTTTCGTCAGGGGCCCTACTGTGTAATCACAAAAGCCTGAAAATCAGACTTTGGACTTCTTTATGTCTGCAGGAGGTCAGGAATGCTTTGAGTACTAGAGAGAGTGGAATTAATTTATATTTTAGAGGATTCTCTATATTGACTTACTGTAGGTGGTAAAATTGAAGTAAGACAATCAAGATGCTTTTATAGTAGTTCAGGAAAGAAACTATAAAAACTAAAATAAAAATGATGAAGTTGAGGTGGTGCAAAGTAATTTGTTTTGGGATAAGTTTGAAAAGTATAGATTCTTAATAAATGTACTTGTCCATATGTTTGACACTATATTTTTGGCATTTTTATTACCAAGAAATGTGAGTAAATCATATTTTTATACCATCCCTGATCTTCAGCCTAATGTTGAACACAATTCTAAATCAATACTTAACTTTTAACCTTAAGACTTAGGGTTAAAGGGAAGAGCTAGTGATAGGATGCAGATCAGGAAATATTGATGCATCTACTTTATAATTGTTAAACACAAAGAAAAAAACACTTTTGCTTTTCATGTGGCTACTTTTTAAAGTATCAATAAAGCTTCACTGAAATAGCTGTGTCAAGTTTCTTTACTCAACCTTAAAATGATGTATATTTATTTGAGACTGTAAAATAATATTTCATAACTTAGTGATAGCCAAACAGAATAACTGAGCAAAATTAGGCAAATGGACCTTAATTTTTATAACAGATGATGTATGATTTAGGTTATCAGTTTAGTACTCAAATAAGTCAAATGTAAACCATAGAAATCTCTGAGTGAAATATCCCTTTTTAAAATTTGAAGTATAATTTTCTATTATAATAATGCAATGTACTTTTTAAGGATTTTAGAGTAATTTTAAGTAATTAGAATAATAAATGGTAATTTTTTAAACTGTAAGAAGAAAATAGTTATAGCTATAGCAATTTATCTTTGTTTTTTATAGGTTGAATTTACTGAACTAAATATATAACCTGTAAATTTTGAGAAACAAATAATTTAAATAGAAAAAAATTGTAAAACTAGCTTTAAGTATTTTTATATTAAGGTTTTCATGATTATCTTCTTTAGGAAATTAGGCGATAGAAAATTTCATATTGCTATTAGTTATTGCAAATAAAAGAGAAAAATAAACTTATTTACATAAAATTATACTACTAAAAATAAAAGTTTTTTTAAAAAAATTATAAACTCCATTTTTAAATGTTCAACTATTTGGTTTTCTTTAGTAAATGCTAGGTGACACTTTTATGACTAGAGAGTCAGTTTTATTTTTATTTTTTGAAATACAATCTCTGTTATCTGAAGCAAAATATTTGTCCCTGTTTTAATTTTCCCATAATTGGTTTACTGATTTTGGAATCTACCTAGCAAGAACAGTTGAATAGTTTTTAAAAAATCTTTCTGGAGGAACAGATAAACCTCAGCATTTGAGAGACAACAGGTAGTAAAAGTTTGTCTCTTAAGTACCAAAAGATGTTAATGATTGTCTGACAGACTCTCTTCTAGCATCTGTTTCATAAGCCAGTCTCTTTCCTTGTATCTATGCCATCCTCAGCATATAGCTTTCTTTTTGCTTGTGTGTATGAAACTGATAAATCGGAAAGGCTCTGAAAGATTTGCATGTGAGGTTTATCTGAGCCAGATTGGAAAAATATACATATTGATGCTTTTCCTTCCATAACTGGTCAGGATTCATTTGCACGGTTGGGTTTTTTGCCCCAAAATAAAAGGAAATGAATTTTATGAACAACCAGTATCTTTACCACAAATATAAAAGAGGTATACAATACTTTCAGATACCTAGAGAAAGAATTCTCATTTAAAAACTATTCTATTCTATACTTATATAAAGATTAGATCAGAATGGAATTCTTTAATCCCATCATTTTTTTGTTCTTTTAAAAAAAATACCTTTACTGAGGTTCAATTTACATACTATAAACTTTACTCTTTTAAAGAAGACAATTTTGTGGGTTTTTTATTATATTCAAAATGTTATGCATCCAACACTACCATCTAGAAAAAAATACATTTTACTTATTAGAAAACAGTAAAGTATAACAGGTAGAATCAATATTTAAATGAAACATTTAGTTGACATCATATACAAATTTTAAAATACTAGCTTAGAAAGAAAATTCTATGTTCTATGCTCTGAACAGCAATAGGAAATAGTTTTGCATTATCTATTAAGACAAGGAAAATTATTACTTCCCAAAGGATACTGTACATCTAGTTTTCTATAAGGAATAGCTTGAATCAATTAAGGTATGTTTATACTTTATAAGAATATTATATCCATATAAATATTCAATACTTAATAATATTGCATCACTATGCTTATGAATCTGTAGTATCATAGTAATTCATCAAAACTTCTACTGCTTTCTATAGCATTACTGCTAATTTATGGTTATCAGAAAGAATGAGGTTACCAAAAGCTTGATCTGATTTACCATTAAAAAATAGATATACTATAAAATATCTACAATATATTAGTAAATAAACAGGTTAAAAATGTGCATATACCATATTATTTCATTAAAATATGTATACAATAACTAAATTTTTAAAATGCTCCTTAAAAACCTAATTGTCATGATTTTATCTCTCAGCTTGAAGTACAACTTATCACATGTATTGACCAGTGAAAAAAATATGTTAGTCTGAGCTCATTTTTTTAAAGTAACAAAACCTAAATATTTCTGTTTTAAACAAATGAATCAAGTAAATCTGTTAGCTCACATATCTGAAAAGTTTGAGCTATGTTGTTGGCTTTGACACAGCTGTAGCATGAGTTCAAGTAATTACAGAAATTTATCATTTCCTGAATGAAGGATTTTTTTAAATGAAAAACTATATAATGCATTATTGACTTCTTTGCTGACATTATTTTTAGGTGGACCATCACCAAGGGCTATCAGTAGGGATGTATATTAATTTTTCAACTATTCATCCTGCTATAAAATAATTTTTCCCCAATTGCCTCAGTTTAGGTTATTTACCAATCTCTTGATCAATGGGTATAGCCAGGAGACTAGAGAAATATGATTAACCAGACTTGAGTCACACAATTACCATAGTGTCTAGAAAATAAGTTTAGTGATGACCTAAAGAAGACTGAGAATTTAAAGGAATAGTCCCTCAAAAGAAATGCTTTATAATAGGGAAAAAAAGAAAAAGAAAAAGAAAGAAACTATTATTCTGTGAAAGGAAAGTAATTATTACAATGATTTTGTTTGTGGTTCAGTCTTCAAATTCTGAAAATACAAAACCATGTAATTTATACTAGCATTCTTACTTACTGAGGCCATCTAAAAAATTGTACCAAGTAATAAAAAATGACCAAGGTCTGCTTCTAGGACTGGCAGACTAAAACTTTTCCAGATGATCTTCCACTGAAAAAAACAACAACCTAGACATAGTACAAAAAGCAATCACCTGGAAGTACCGGGAAGCGAGAAGTCATTGGACTCTGGTTGAGAGTTTACACTGATTTGAAAGAATAGAAACAGAGACCTTTGCTGGTAAGAAAGAAAATCTGTTGCCAGCAATTCTGCACAATAAGAAATTCTGAAGGAAGTTCTTCAGGATGAACAAAATTATACTAGATGAAAAATTAATTCTTCAAAAAAGAATGAAGAACATCAGAAATAGAAAATATGTGGGATAGGGTTGGATTCATGGGCATGAGACAAATGCAGTTGCATAGGACCCTATGTTTTGAAGGAGGCCTTATGCTTGAGATTTAATGCTCTTGAAATTCTTAATAATTTTAACTGTGAATTTACTTATCTTTTGTATGTGAAGTCCAATGGGACAATGAAGCATGACCTGTGTACTTGGAGCCTCAGATCCCACATGGTCTCACACCTAATACCACCCCAGGATGAGGTTTCAGCTGCCTGTTTCTCCATCCATGCCTAGGAACCACTGCTATTCTATAGTCTCAGTGTTGGCCTGGTTGTAGGTGGTCAGGGAGTTCAGGGCAGATGCTTGTGCCCTACACACTGAGTTGGCAGAGGATGTTGGACATCTGTGTTTGTATTCACCCCATGAATATCTCCAAGCCAAAGGGAGTATGCCACTAAATAGCAAATAAAAACACCATGACAGTTTAGAAGAGAGATTTGGTGAAAAAGAAAAGTTTATTTTACTTTTTGAACATGGAATAGCACATTTTCATTTTCTATTGGTCTGATAAATTATCTGGCAGGCCTCAATCTGGGTAAATGCAAAAGTCAATTTATATTGGCTTTTTTCCTCTAAATTTTTTATAAAACATATAACTATTAAAAAAATTTAAATTACAACAATATTTTGAGCAGTTTATGATGTGCAAAATGAAGCAAGTAATACAATGAGAAGAAGAAATACGAAATGAGACCAATGCTATTGCCCTGCATAAGTGGGTATGTGAACAAAGGGAAATCAAACCTTGTGGGGAGTGCACATTCACTTGGGAGAGGCAAGGACTACTAAGTAAGTTCTCTTTCCTGTAGCTTTTAGGCTGTGGATGATTGCAGTCTTCACAAAAGGCAAAAGAATAGTGGTGGTAGGGTACGGGTTGGAGGTGTGCTCCTGAAAAAATTTTTGCCAAATTTCTCCTGGAAAATCAGAAAACTGAGGCCAGAAATTTCAGAATAGAGAGAACTAGAGAGAAGAATCCCCAAATCTGTCTATCCATAGCTCTGACTGACCCTTAAAACATGCATGTACAGAACAGATGCAAAGAAGCTCAATTAAAGAAAAACTATTCAAACAAAGCTTGGAGCTGTTGCATATTAAACAAAGCATTTTAGTTTAAGCTCAGCCAAAAAAAATTATATCATAAAACAAATAAAAATAGTCAATGGAATAAAATAAAATCTTGAATCTCTGCATTTTTATATAATAATATCCAGGTTAAAGTTTAAGATTTTCTGACATAGGAGTAATCAATAAAATAAAATACAATTTTAAGTACAAAGAAAATCTATTTATTTTTAAATATTTGTACTAGAATGAAGCAAATCTTTGCACTAGGAGACAAATTTTTTAAAGGTTATTTTTAAAGGTTCTAACAAATGGAAATATCAGTAAGGGATTAAAAACAATAAAAATGAACCAAAAGGGAATATTAGATAAAAAAAATACAGTATATAAAGTAAAATTTGAATGGATGGACATAACAACCAAATGAACATGACAGATAAAAAATGTAAATGAATTTAAATATAGAATCACTACAAGTTTTTTAAAATAGAGAACAGACAGAAAACAAGGTTTTTAAAAAACAAAATGAACTTCATAAACCTCTTAGATGATACCAAATGATTAAAAAAAATCTAATTAAAATATCAAAAAGAAGGAAAATAAGGCAGAAAAAATATTTAAAGAAATGATGGCTGAAAAATTTCCAAATCTGATAAATTCAGAAACTTGAAGATATAAGGTTTTAAATTAAATGAACATTAATCTGAATAATTTTTTTAAAAAAATTCCAAGCTGATGTATATCATAGTCAAATTTTTAAAAGCCAAAGACAGCAAACCTTAAATGCAGCAAAGAAATAAAACATTCTGTGCAGAAAAACAGTGACTCAATTTAGGGCTAACTTAACATTACACACCATGAACACCACTCAAAAACACCTGAAATGTGTCTTTAAAGTGCTGAATTAAAAAAAAAAAATTGTTAACCTAGAATTATTTATATATATATATATATATATATTTATATATATATATATGTATTTATATATATATATTTATATATATATATATTTATATATATATAATTAAACTTAATAGGATGACATTGTTTAATAAAATTATATAGGTTTCAAGTGTACAATTCAACAATATGTCATATGTATATTGCATTGTGTGTTCACCACCTAGAGTCAAATCTCGTTTTATCACAATATCTTTGACCCGTCCTTACCTTATCTACCACCTCTCGTTTCCCCTTTCCCTTTGGTAACTGCTAAACTGTTGTGTCCATGAGTTTCTGTTTGTTTGTCTTGTTCATTTGTTGCTTTTAATTTTATAACCCACATTTAAGTGAAATTCTATGGTTCCTCCTTTTCTGACTTATTTCACTTAGCGTGATAATCTCAAGATCCATCCATGTTGTCATAGATGGCAGTATTTTATCTTTTCTTATAGCTGAGTAATATTTTATTGTATATATGTACCACATTTTCTTTATTCAATCACCTATTGAAAGACATTTTGATTGGTTCCATGTCCTGGCCACTGTGCTTAATGCTGAAATGAACATTGGGTGCATATACCTTTATAAATAAATATTTTCAAATTTTGGGGGTAGATACCCAGAAGAAGGTAATATGGTAATTCTATTCTTAATTTTTTGAGAAACCTGTTTTCCATAGGGGCTGTGTCAATTTACATTTCCTCCAGAAGTGTATGAGGGTTCCTTTACCCCTACAACCTCTCCAACACTTATTACTTTTTGTGTTGATGAGAGCCATTCTAACAGGTGTGAGGTGGTGTCTTATTGTAGTTTTGATTTCCATTTCCCTAACAGCCAGTGAAGTTGAACATCTCTAATGTCTGTTGGCCGTTTGTATGTCTTCCTGGGAGAAGTGTCTTTTCAGGTTCTTTGTCCATTTTTTAATTGGATCATTTGTTTTTTTATTGTTATATGAGTTCTTCTTATATTTTGTATATTAGCCTTTTAGTGGAGGTGCTGTTTGCAAATATATTCTCCAATTCAGTTGGTAATCTCTTCATTTTATTGATTACTTTACTATGCAGAGTTTTTTAGTTTGATATGGTCCCATTTATTTACTTTTGCTTTTACTTCCTTTGCCTTTGAAGTCAAATTCATAAAATTGTCTCTAAATCCAAGGTCTATGAGTTTAGTACCTATGATTTCTTCTGTGTTTCAGGTTTTATATTTAGGTTTTTGATACATTTTAAGTTAATTTTGGTGGCAAAAGGCAATTTAGTATTATTCTTTTGCATGTGGCTTTCCAATTTTCCCAGCACCATTTATTGAAGGGACTTTCTTTTCTCTATTACATTCATTCTCTGTTTCTCCTTTCCTAATTTTTTACAAAATTACTTAAATATTTTTAGAATTCTCTTTCAGTTAATTTTTCTGCTGACTTTTTGACTATTCTTTTGTGCATTATTTTCATAGTGGTTGAATATATATGTTTATATATATATTCAAGAAAACATTCGTTATTAGTTCTTGCTATATAAGTGTGCTAGCAAAACAATTTCTTTATCTTAAAAAATAATTAATTTGCCTTATTCTTGACAGATATTTTAGTCAGATATAGAATTCTAATTTCTTTTTCTGTTGGCGAACATTAAATATGACATTACTTAGGGTTTGTCATAAGTGCCCTTTTTAATGTTAAGTTACTTTTCTTCTATACCCATTTTATTAGATGTTTTAATCATAAATGGATGCTGTATCTTGTCAAATGTGTTTTCTGCATCTGTTGATATAATCATATGATTTTTATCTTTTATCTTGTTTATGTGGTATATTACATAGATTGATTTGGGTATGTTGGACCATATTTGTGCCCATGGAATCAAACTCAACTTGAACTTGATGTATAACCTTTTTAATGTGTTGTATTTGATTTGCTAATATTTTGTTTAGAATTTTTGCATTTATATTCATCAGAGAATATGCTCTACAGTTTTCTTTTTGTGTATGTGTTATCCTTACTAGGCTTTGGTATCAGGGTAATGTTGGCCTTACAAAATAAATTAGGAAGTATTGCCTCTTCTTCGATTGTTTGGAAGAGTTTGAGAAGAACAGGCATTAAATCATTTTTAAATATTTGGTAAAATTAACCAGTAAAGCCATCTGATCCTGGACCTTTTGGGAGGTTTTTGTTGATTGTTTCAATTTCCTTACTGTTGATCAGTCTATTTAGAGTTTCCAGTTCTTCATGATTCAGTCTAAGAAGTTTGTATATTCTAAGAACTTGTTCATTTCATCTAGGTTACTAAATTTGGTGGTATATAATCTTTCATAGTTTCTTGTATGACACTTTGTATTTCTGTGGTATCTGTCATAGTACCTTCTCTTCTGATTTTGTTTATTCATATCTCTTCTCCTTTTTCTTTACTGAGCCTAACCAGGGAGGTATGAATTTTCTTAATCTCAAAGAACCAGCTCTTTGTCGCATTAATTTTTCTATTGTCTTTTGTTCTGTTTCATTTAATTCTGCTTTAATTTTTATTATTTTCTTCCTTCTGTCGACTTTAGGCTTCATTTGTTTACTTGCCCAAGAAGACACACAGTCAACAGACATGTAAAAAAATGTTTAACGTCACTAGCTATTATAAGTTGGGAAAAATTGTTTAAGACATAATGTAAAATGTGGAAGACTAAGAAAAATCAAAATAAAGTTAATAGAACTATTAGGTGATTATATGCCCCAGACCTGGCAGGTTCTAGGTCTGGCTGTGATACAGACTCGCGGCTAGAAATAGGACCCTGGATTTAAAATGTTACATTAGTGTAATAGGGCACCTGCATCTAAAATATGTAAACATACTTCACCTTGTTGTATTACCCACGTATGGCTGAATGCCACTATTGTATGTCACTAGGTGTGGAGCCATGTGGTGTCCTAGAGAGTAGAAATTGAGCATAAGAAAAGGAGCAGGAGAAGTGCACACAATACTGCGCTCCCCACAATAAAGTTGGTGTTTGCCATTTCATTCTCAAATGGGCTTCTCACCATCGAATCTTTCCTTCTTGATCAGCTTGGCACTGACAGTGACTTTAGCAAGGTTCCAAGACACAAAGTAAATTCATAAAAATCAACTGTATTTCTATATTCTAGCAATAAAAACTGAAAAAATAAAGTAAAATATTTGTATTCATGATTTCATAAAAATATTACTTGAAATAAAAAACTGTTCTATAAAAGTTGATCTAAACACATAAAGAGATGTGCATGATGATGGATTAAAGGACTTAATAGTGTTAAAATTAAATCTTCCCAAATTGATTTAAATATTTATGCTACCCCTATCAAAATCTTAATGTTTTTTAAATAAGTTAAAAGTTTATTAAAATACATATGAAATGGCAAAATGCCTGAAATTAGATACAACACTTTTGAAAAATATGAGCATAGAGGAACTTTTATTATC
Source organism: Macroglossus sobrinus (assembly GCA_004027375.1). NCBI lineage: Eukaryota > Metazoa > Chordata > Mammalia > Chiroptera > Pteropodidae > Macroglossus > Macroglossus sobrinus. Next base: position 34,256 of record PVKZ01003101.1, read on the forward strand.
TGATTTCAACATTAACTATAAATCTGCACTAATCAAGACAAGACACATATATAGATTATTTAAGCAGAATAGGCCAGTAATAGGCATGACTGTCATGTCATGGTCATAGATTTTAGACAAAAGTGCCACATTAAGTTAGGGAAGAAGAGTGGTCTTTTCTACAAATGGTGCTAGAGAATTTGATAATCATATGTAACATAACAAACTTTAATCCTTACTTCACATGATACACAAATATTCACTTGAAATAGATCATAGTCCTAATGATAAGAGTTAAGCTTGTAGAAGAAACATAGAAAACTCACTTATAATATTGAAATAGACAAAGATTTCTTTAATAGGAATCAAAAAGTACCCAAGAATGAAAGAAAAGAAAGACAAAGAAATACATAAGAAGTAGCACAGATTGAAAGGAAATTGTAATACATTTAACTCCTAGAATATCAGTAATTATATATTAGCATATACAGTGAGATTAAAGTTATAAATACTAGAAAGGTAAAAATTCTGTGACTATTTAGATAATAGACTGTATATGCTACTTTTCTATGTGTTTAAAAATTCAAAGGAATATATGGATAATTATAAGAATTAAAAATAGTTTACAAGGCTGCTGGATACTAAGTAAATATATAGAACTTGACTATATCTCTATGAGCCCCAGCAAACAGGAAATAAAATGTAAACATGTCACCTAATAGCATAAATATGACACCAAATATTACCCTAACCAAAGATATTCAAGGTCTTTATATAAAAAATGTTTTATTATGATACTATAAAATTATAGAGAAAAAAATTCAATAGAAAACTAACAAAATGGAGAGACATACCTATTTATAGGTTTGAGTAATCAATCCTATAAAGATCAACTATTTCAAACTTGATCTGTAGTTTCAAAGCAATTCTAATTGCTTTGTGTGTGTGAATGTGCTTGTGTGTTTGTATGCATGGCTACAGAACTATCTAAGCTAATGATAAAATTAATATAAAAATGCCAAAGATATGCAAGACATTCTTAAAGAAAAATAAGCAGGAGGAAGAACTACCAGATGACTTTCATATACTGCTGAAAGAAATGTAACTTTTTAAAACCACATTGGAAAATAGTTTGGTATCATCTGCAAAATGTAAAGATTATTCATACTTATAACCTAGCAATTTTATTACTCAGTATAACAGAACAGAAATATATACACTTGGGTAGCAAGAGACATTTACAAGAATTTTTATTGCAGAATTTTTGTTTTCTTTTAGCTGCAAACTAAAAGCAATCCAAATGTTCATTATCATGGAGATGATTACATTTTTTTTGTTATGTAATGGAATTCTGTGTGTTAATGAGTGAACCAATACACATAGCATCATGACAAATATAGAAACAAAATTAAACCAAAAGATGCCAGATACACAAATGTATCGTTTTGGTACCATTTATAAAAGCTCAAAAGAGGTAAAATGAAACAGTAGTGTTTAGAGATATATAGGGATGTATAATTTATAATTAAAGAAAAGAATAAGATACACAAATCACTGTCATTAAAATCAAGATAATGGTTTACATTTGAGGAAAAGGGGTAATGTTTAGGAGGAGGCATGAGGTAGACTCATGAGGTATTGTTGATGTTTTAGTTCTCTGCCGGGATGACAGTAGCCCAATTAACATGATCTTTTGAGCTGTGTATTTATATTTTGTGCATTTTTCATATGTTTTATGTTTCAAAACAAAATAAACTAATACATTATGTTGTTGAATATATTTCAATAGTTTAGAAGTCTAAATTTTATTAAAGTTTAGAATTATAAATGGTAATTCTCTAAATCTGCCAAGATACGTGGCCACATGCCAAGAGAGTATTTGAAGCAACATGATAAATGTGAAATACCACTTTTACTTGAAGTCTGGAGGTGAAAAGGGAGAATTTTTATCACTACAGATAAACCATGGTTTTATATTAAAATGATAAAATGTAGTATAGAATACAAGGTTGCATGGCTTTTAAAGCTAACTCTGAGTCTTTGTTTTTTACTTTCAAGACACTTATTTTTCTTGTGCCACTTCAAGCTATACTTCTCCAAAACCCACTTAAAATATCCCAGCCATCCTCCCTGACTAAACATACAAACACAAATATGCACACACACATACATACAAACTAGAGTAACCAAATCTTTCCTGGCTTGCCTGGAACTTTCTGGAGTTCACTGATAAATGTCACTGTTGAAAAATCTTCCAATTCTTGACAAACTGGGAAGGTTGCCCAAATATACTTCAGAAGCAAAGCTTAAAAAGGTCTTTCTTACATCATTTTTTTTCTTATCCCTTGTTTTGTTTCAACATTAACAATTATAAAACAAACAAAAAAGATTATACTTTCAGAATTAGAATTGTGCTAAAACCGGAAAATATTTTGACCTTAAACTATGTTACTTGATAAATCAAACTTGAATATTTTCTGCTATTTTTCCTAAGTAAAGTTTCAACTTATACTCAGTATATTGGTGAACCTTACACACCAGGTTTAATTTACCTGAGCTGAGGTGAGACAGGATAAGCTAATTTTAGCCAGAGGCAATCCTGAAGCAAGATTAGAAAATGACTGGATTTGAAAGATATATAACCATGAAATAGATATGAATAGACATCTGAGGAAGGACAATAAAATAAGTGATTGGAAGAATATTATGTAATTTGTCAACAGAAAAGTGAGGACTAGAATAAATAAAAAATGATTATGGCATTAAAATTGTTAATATATGACATTTTTATGAAATAAGATGAAAAAATTTAGTGTTAATGCATTACATTTTAAATCACTTATTTAAAGATTTTATTCACTTTTATTTCTAGATATCTTAAAATTCATTTTTATCATATTCATGTCTATCTTATGATCCCAATACATTTTGTCATATGCCAGTATGGCCACTAAGTAATTCAGATCTGGAAATTTTAAACTTATTTCCAGCTTTTCTAATTTGAACTGTTATAATTTAATGTCTCATTTTTGTTGTACTGCAGCATAAAAAAATTAATTCCACAGAGACTAAAGACTGTGGAAATTAATAAGGCACATAATATATCAAAAAATGATCTTATTTTATAAGAAATTACTATACAGGCATGCCTTGGAGATATTGCGAGTTCACTTTTAGACCACTAGAATAAAGCAGTATATCAATAAAGTGAGCCACTCAATTTACTTGGTTTCCCCATGCACGTAGAAGTTATGTTCACACTATCCTATAGTCTATTAAATGTACAATAACATAGTGTTTAAAGACATGCTGTATAAACCTTAATTTAAAATACTTTATTGCTAAAAAATCCTATTCCTCATCTGACCCTTCAGCAAGTCAAAATATTTTTGCTGCTTGAGGATTTTGCTTTGATATTAATGGCTTTTGACTGATTAGGGTGGTGGTTGCTGAAGGTTGGGGTGTATGTAGCAATCATTTAAAACAACAATAAAATTTGCTGCATCAATTGACTCTTCCTTTCACAAATAATTTCTCTGTAGCATGTGATGCTGTTTAATATAGCATTTTACCCACAAGAGAACTTCTTTCAAAATTAAAGTCAGTTCTCTCAAACACTGGGGCTGCTTTATCAACTAGGTTTACTTACCACTCTAAATTTTTTGTTATCATTTCAATATCTTCATACTGTCTTCACCAGGATTAGATTTTATCTCATGAAATCACTTTATTTGCTAATTATAAGGAGCAATTCCTCATCTGTTCAAGTTTTATCATGAGATTGCAGTAACTCAGTCACATCTTTAGAATCTACATGTGATTTTAGTTCTTTGGCTGTTTCCACCATATCTACAATTACTTCCTCCATGGAAATCTTGAAGTCCTCAAAGTCATCCATGATGGTTGGAATCAACTTTTTTTTAACTCATGTTAATGTTGATATTTTGATTTTTCGAGTGTTCTTAATGACATCTAGAATGTTGAATCCTTTCCAGAAAGCTTTTAATTTATTTTCCCCAGATCCATCAGAAAAATTACTATCTATGGCAGCTATAGCCTTATAAAATGTATTTCTTAAATAGGAAAACTTGAAAGTCAAAAGTACTCCTTGATCTATTGGCTGTAAAAGAGATGATGTGTTAACCAGCATGAAAACAACATTAATCTTGTACATCTCCATCAGAGGTCTTAGGAGACCCAGTGCATTGTCAATAAGCAGAAATATCTTAAAAGGAATGTTTTGTTTTGTTTTGTTTTGTTTTGTTTTCTGAGCAGTTGGTCTCTACAGTGAACTTAAATGTTCAGTAAACCATGTTGTAAACAGATGTGCTGTCATCCAGGTTTTATATTTTAATTGATGGAGCAATAGGAAGAGTAGATTTAGCATAATTCTTAGGGGTTCTAGCATTTTTGGAATGCTGTATAAACATTGGCTTCAACTTAAAGTCACCAGCTGTGTTAGCGCCTAATGAAAGAATCAGCCTGGGCTTTGAAGCTTTGAAGCTAGACATCAACTTTTCTTGTTTAACTATGAAAATCGTAGATGGTATCTTTTTCCAATATAAAGCTGTTTTGCCTATACTGAAAATCTGTTGTTTAGTATAGCCACCTTCTTTACTTATCTTAGCTAGATCTTCAGATAACTTGCTGCAGCTTCAAAAGCATCACTTGCTGCTTCACCTTGCACCTTTGTGTTACAGACATAGCTCTTTCCTTAAAGCACATGAACCAATCACTACAAGATTCAAACTTTCTTTTAGCAGCTTCCTTACCTCCCTCAACCTTTATAGTATTTAAGAGAGTTAGGTCTTCCTCTGCTTTAGGCTTTGGTTTAAGAACATGCTGTGACTGGTTTCCTCTTCTAACCAGACCACTAAAACTTTCTTCATATCAGCAGTAAGGCTATACTGCTTTCTTATCATTCCTGTGTTCACTGGGGTAGCACTTTTAATTTATCTCAGGAACTTTTTCTTTGCATTCACAATTTGTCTAACTATTTTACACAAGAGATCTAGCTTCCAGCCTATCTCAGCTTTTGACATGCCTTTCTCACTTAAGCTTAATCACTTTTAGCTTTTGATTTAAAATCAGAGATGTGAAACTCTTTTTTTCACTTGAACAGTTAAATTTCATTGTATGGGTATTAATTGGCTTAATTTCAATATTATTGTGTCTCAAGGAATAGGGAAACCTAAGGCAAGAAAGTGAGATGGGGAGACTGCCAGTCAGTAGAGCAGTAAGAACATATACAACATTTACGGATTAAGTTCACCATTTTATAAGGCCATAGTTCATGGAACCTCAAAACAATGTTAACAGTAACATTGAGATCACTTACAATAGATCACCTTAACAAATAAAAATGAAATAATAATAATAAAAAAGATAATGAAAATATAATAATAATGAAAAAGTTTAAAATATTGAGAGAATCACCAAAATGTGACACAGAGACATAAAGTGAGCAAATGCTGTTGGAAAATAGCACTGATGGATTAGCTTGACAAGGTTTGCCACAAACCATTAGATTGCAAAAACATAAAAAAAATAATAAAAATCTGCAAAGCACAATAAAGCAAAACACAATAAAATGAAGTATGTCTGTATAGGGAATCTGAATCATCTGTAGGTATTGATGAATTACTGTTGACTGGATGCCCTTGTAATTTACTTGTATAAAGGTCAATTTGCTTTTGGAGAAAAAAAAAAAACAAGCAAATGATATTCTGTTTAACTGAGTCATTCTTAAATCTGCCATTAGGGCTGGTGAAAAGTTTATTTTAGAATCCAGCAGTATGGAAGAAAGTGGCCAGATCTCATGTGGTATACTTTTGGATAAGCTTAAAATAGTGAAGATCTATTTTATTCCAAACCCTTCTGGGAAACAGCATTTTCTTGAAATTTGAAATTTGGAGTTTTAACCTGTTAAATTTTGCCTGTTTCTATAGGGTAGCTTTCAATCCTCATAGTTAAGAATGTCATTCTGCATAGCGAGGATTTTCTGAGCCTTCCTGTATCTTTTTGTGACTAACTTTGAGAGCTGCCAAGGCAGACAATCCACCCTGTATTCAACCCAGAAAAGGGCAAAAAGGTGGAAACATGTTTTATAACATTTTCAACTCTTTTTAACTTGGAGGCATGCTGACTTTCTGGCCTTGTGCCCACAGAAAGAGAAATGGGATGAAGCCTGCTTTTATTCCTGTTCTCAGTACTCTCCCATGCAAGAATGACAAAAAGAAAACTCTCCTGTTAGAAAGAGGCTCTGCTTCCTTCACAGGGTCAGAAGTTTAAGGAGAAATAACTGGATATAGTCCTTAAATTGATCATTTGCTTAAGAACAACTTTGCTGCTAATTTTATATGTATAATAAAGAAAAAATTTTTGGAAGAGTTTGAAAATGTTAAGTAAAGAAAGAGATTTTTTAAAAAAGTTCATATTATTTGTTTTTCTATATCACTGATACTTTATAGCATAAATAATAAAACAAGAATAAAACATTTTCACTCTATATTGTTTGAAATATTTAGCAGGGACCTCCCTGATTTCTACTAGTCTACAAAAAGTTAATGCTGTGAAATATAATTGGATAATATGTTCTAAAACTGGAATAACTGAGAAGTTATTCTTCAGCTGCCTCAAGAGTAATAATTTTAGTTTTAAATTGCCATGATAAGAAATAGGTAAAGTCAGGTAGAAATGCTTAATTTATTGGTAGCTTTTCAGTAGATTATAATTACTTCTGGAGATTAATTGAATCTTATTCATTGGAGTCCAAATTGGAGTGAACACAGAGATTGCTCACAAAACTACATGCAGAAAACTTTCTTCCATGAGTATATTTACATTTGAAAGGCTTCTGAGTAGTTGGTTATTTTTTAATCTTTAATAATGTTGATATTTTATTTTTTAAGTAGCTTAATGTTATGACAAAACAGAGGGAAAGATACAGAGATTTTCCATACAAAGCCCCTGCTCTCCACACCCATAAACTCTCCCATAATTAACATCCCCATAAAAGTGGTACATTTGTTACAAATGATAAACCTACATTCATATATCAAATCATCTGAAGTCTGTAGTTTATAATACTGTTCACTCTTGGCGTTGTACATTGTATGGGTCTGGATAAATGTATAATGACTTTCATCTATCCCTATGGTAACAAACAGAGTATTTTCATTTCCCTAAAAATTCTTTTTGCTCCAGCTATTTATACCTTCAACACCTATTGGTTATTTTTAAAGAGTTAATTTTGATTCTATTGAAAGAGATTTTTTTAAAAAACTCTTTTTGGAACACTGACTCTATATGATGACAAGAACAGCAGAGTAGATCCCCAAAAGTATAAAACAACACGGTATAATTTGACCCAGATGATAGTCTTTCTGTATGCTCTGAATTAGAAAGACATTTCATTCAGTCAGTCTCTATGATATTTGTACCTCCCAATTATCCAACAGCCATCTCTTCTGGATTTTTTTCAACTAAATATAAAATGCCTAGATTTATTTCCTTTTTTCCCTAACCTACCAAAATAACTTCTCTTTATAACCACATTCTGCAAAGAAGATAGGAATACTATGCCAGTTAACTTTTCACATGGTGTTATAATTGAATAAAGCTTTATAAACATTTGTGTGCCAATTTGGGTGGTAAACTGGCAGATTAGGTTTTCAAATCTATGTATTTTCATCTGATAAAAAGATGATAACTGTTATATCTGATAGTGTTCACTATTGAATCAAATTGCAATACCAATATTTTATTGTATTATCATTTCATAGTTTATTAATGAAAACCAAAGCATTGAAGTATATCTGTAGCATCTAAATTAAAAACTACTAAGTGTTATATATAATTATGTTTTCTAAAAAATATATTTCCTTTGATTATTAATAAAAAAACACATATATTTCAATAATTTTGTGCTTCACAATTATGTCATGAGTCGATTTTAAGAAATACTGGTAATATAATTGTAAGTTTTATTCAGAAGAAATCTTTAAGATGGTTTCTCTTTACCAATGAGCTTTTGAATGTAAAATAACATATTTAAAATAATTCTTACTAAAACCTGATTATGTGACAAGTACCAAGCAGATATTCTTCAATCATTTTTATCTCTTAGACAAAAATTTTGGTTTTTAATATGTGTATAATATTATAAATACTAAAATGAACAAAATATGATGCCTACTTTACACAGATTAGGCAATGCCACAGAAATGTCAACAGTTATTTGACAATATGGCACAAAACTATTATACACTCTTTTTATATAAAGATACACTTTTTCTTGTTGGACAGACATCATATGTGTCACTTTTTCAGGTACCAACTTCTTAATAAAGAAAGTACTTTGTGTCTAGAGTCTAAAAACTATATTGATCTATGAATCATGCTCCCAAGACCATCACATTTAACTCTTCTCAGTTAATTTTTGGACCAGTCAACCTGGTCATAATGCCTATCTTTCTTACTGTAAATTTGGATCTGTGAAGCTACAATGACTTTCTTATTTTATAGGAAAGAGTGAGAGGTTAGAAAGAGAGCCAGTCACCAAGTGAGTGATTCACTGATATTTGTCTCAGCAGACTGATGTTCTCTCAGTTTATTCATGTCCTTAACTTGGTGTTTCCAAGGAAAGGAGAGGCTGTCTTCTCCATGAGGAGGTCTTTCAATGGGCTTGACCTGAGGTGAATAATTGTGGAGGAGCTGTTCCAGAAACTTTGCTTTGTTAGTTAAAAACTGCATAACAAACAGAAAACATCAGTTATAAACTATGCATTTTTTTAAAAGAGAGAGAAGGGAGAGCTGAACAGAATAGTAACTCACAATGAAGCCAATATGATTTTGGTGAGGATTACTGAATTATAAATATATTTATATCTGATGAAATACACTTTGTTAAGAAGATTGCTTTGTTTTGTAGGAAGATAAGTGTTTTTCATCTTTGAATTTTGAATATTAAATATAACTTCTGAAACTGCTAAGCTCTACATTTTGAACAATTTAAGCACAACAAAATTTTTTTAAGAAAAAAAAAAAAAGCATACCCCCAAACCCAATCCTTAAATATGTGTAGGTAGCAACTGAGAACATAAATAATCTAACTTCAAAAAACAAATTCCTTCTCTCTTAGGATATTATTATTAATAATTGAAACTATGCAGCTCCCTATAGGTATTATTATAACTCACTTAGAAAATACATGTGAAATAGATGTTTGTACTCTGTAAATTAGAAGAAAAAACTGAAGGTAAAGATTGAATTGATGGCTGATGGGGCCAATGGATAATGTATCTACTTCTGAAAGACTGTAAACAAACAAACAAAAAAATAGTGCAGTTAAAAAAAGTTATTATTTATGACCCATGAAATGACAACAAAAATATTCTAGAAAGGTAAATGGTTTAACTTTAACAACCCGCACCTAGAATACAGAGAATTAGAATTACAGATATAATATTTTCTCAAAAACAAATTGCAGTTGAATAAAGTAACTGGCACAAGTAGAACTTCAGGAGTGGTGCAGCTTTGTTCTTGAGCTGAAATGTTTGTATGTAGCCCTTTTGCAGAAACAGGCTCTGCTGGCATTTAAATTTGTTTCTACTTGTCAGAAATGTCCAAGGATACACACTGAGTACAGGATCTTGTTTCTTTCCAGCTGGGCTTATTTGTACATAGGTAAATGCTTTCAGCATTCCAATGGGAGTGGTGGTAAAGAGTAACTCTTTTCATAGTCTTCTTTCAGATTTATAAAGGAAAGTGCTTGGCTTGGGTGTCAAAAATCCTATGTTCTGTGATAATACTTTAGAGATAAGAAAACAGGCTACACATATGCTACAATGAGAAAGGGCAATTTGTTTCTTGAATGCTAAGCAAAAATCATATTTGCTGAGTAAAATCAATCTTAAAAATAATTTTAACTAACATTTACCTGCTGATTGAATTTCCTAAAGCCTTCTGGGCTACGATTACATGTCTGGTCTAAATTAACATTTATGTCTTAAGCTTGGAGCTACTTGTAAAGGGTTAAAATATATTGCTTTTTAAAAAATTTGTTTTTCTCTTACATTGCAAAAACACTATTATTGTAATTTTTAAGAGCTTAGAAAAAATAGGAAATCACCCATGATTTCACTACCTTGACTCAACAATCTTCATAGACATTTATCTTTTATAGCTTAAAGACTTAAACCATTGATTTATTTTCCTTTTTTGCCTTGTTTCTCAGGCTCTTATGTTGACACAAAAATACACTGTTATTTTTCATGAAACTCCACTATTTTAGCTTCAAAAACATTTTTGGCATTCTTTATTACAAAATTGGCATTGTACATATTGTTTTAAATACAGATTTTAATAGGAATTTAATAGCTAATTGGCTCTTCATTTGCTAAAGTAGATATATCATTTTAGTTATAAAATTTTACACTTAACTAACTAAATAAAATAAAATTTCATGTCAGATTAACCCCTTTCCAAAACTAAGAACGAAAGTAAAATTCTAACTCTCTGTATACAGAATAATGACTCTAAACTTAATGAAGGTGCACTGTGGCATAATTACATCTAATTTATTCAAAGGGCAATGTTATCCTACTGAAGCTATAAACATCAAGGTAATTTTTCCTTTTTAATTGATCAAAATAATAAATATGTTTCCAATAATGTTGTAGCTTTTAAAAATTACATGAGAGTATTTACTATCTAGGATATCTAGGACATTTTGTACAAATTACAAAACATTTTATTGTGTTAACCAGGAGCAAAGTACACAAAATGAGGAAAATAAAACATCTTTTGATTTTTCAAGCATTTAGAATGATATATAAGTATATTCATAAAGCATCGATGTTTTATGTACTTTAGTCACACACAGAAGCATCTTTAGCAACTACAATGCAATCATTATCCAAATTTGAAAGTAAATTTAATGAGGCCAATAGACAACATCTCAAAGCTAAAATGATTCATTTGTTGTGTTTCTCCTATTCTAAAATATTCACATAGAATTGGAGTCTATTTTATGTGATTTTATTTGGTGTCTATTATATTTTGGTGTCTATTATATTTTATATAATTGTATTTATTATTACCTTTTTACTCCTTGTTTCCCTCATCATCTTCTTCTGCTTCATTAGTTACTTTTAGTTGATCCTTGGAATATTTGAAACTTTCTTTAGACTTCAATTGCAACATCTTTCACACAATTCTTAACTGACTACTTCTAAATATTATTACTGCTTTTAATTATTCAAATTGTCTCACATAAGAGTATATTTTTCTCTCTCCTAATGAATATGTCTGGATGTGTAGCACTGCTGTGAGGCAGATATTCTGAACCAAATAGGAAGAACCTAATAGTTTGAGGTGATGGATCTTCCCTCTCTCTCTCTCTCTCTCTCTCTCTCTCTCTCTCTCTCTCTCTCTCTCTCACACACACACACACACACACACACACACACACACTTGAGTGTGTGGACAAACATACAGACAACGTCCCCATTAACATTCAATTCTTTTAATAGTATTTTGAAGTAGGAAACAAAAAAATAATGTGTTTGTTTATATTTTTTAAGGAAAGAGATATTGGACTTTGTAGCAGGACATTAAAAGAACAGAGTATATCATTTTTACCATTCTACTTTATATTACTGTTGCCTGAATCCTTTTTTAATGATAAAAATCTTTAAGTTTTTTCCTCTTTGTGCATGCCCATCTTATGATGAAATACAAGCAAAATAATTAACATTTATAATTTTCCATTTATTTTCATATATATGTTTTTGTTACTTGCTAGTTAATAACAATACTATGCTATTTGATCATTTGAAGCCTGCATGATTATTAATTATAAAAAGACATAAGTCCTTTCTTTAAAAATTGCATAGTCTCTACTTGTATGTTTAACTTCATATATTAAAAAAATATATAGCTTAGTTATATTGCCTAACTCAGAGTAATACCTATCATAATCTAAATTTTTTATTAAAATTGTCAAAAAATGAATGGAACATGTATATAATGTTAAATTAATTAGTATATTAGAATCAGAATTAAAGCAACTGAGAATGTAATAAATACATAATAATATTCTATTTCTAGATCACAGTAAACTATGTATATTTTTGACAATGCTGACAGATTTCCGATAAATACTAGTGACTAACTTAGAACTCTCTTTTTTGAATTACAAAGCGCTGTATTATTTTAGACCCTTTGTCATTTCATGATACACTTATCTCACTCTCTCCTCATCTTTCAGCAAAATCGTTTAATAAAAAGATTCATAGCTCTTTGGTGTGTTTCTGGAATCTTTTGCTAATGCATCGTTGTTTTTTTTTCAAACCATTGTTTGCTCCTCTGCCTATATTCATCTCAAACCTCTTTGATGGTTTATATATTTGTTACAGGTAGTTTATGAAGCCAGCACTTTCATAAGGAACATTACTCTATATATTTGTATGGACTCTGAAGAATGGCTCTGAGCACCTATCATCATCTCCTCTCATTTATTGCTGCTCTTTCCTGTGTGAAGTCTGAGGATAGAGCTTGATGCAGGCTTGTCTCCACCTGCCTCCATCACTTGTCTTCTAAGAGTGCAACTTGAGAACTTTTGGACATTTAGTCTCGATGTCTCTAAGTAATCAGAATTGTCAGGGATGAGAAGGAAGAAGCCTAAAAATCTCAGTATTATTGAGTTGAATCTATTTAGATCCCACTTCTACCAAGAAGAATTTGAAGCTAACCTTTCAAAGTGGCTTCTCTTTGAAGAGCTAATTCCCAGAACTGGACGAACAAACATTTCTGTGGTCAGAAATGAGTGATGGAGAGATCTGTTCAGGCTACTTCAAGGAAACAATTTTGAGATGAAACATGATTTAGGAAGAACTCTTTAAAGATGAAATATATATTCTGGCTTCATAATGTTGGGGTTGAATGGATTTGTAGAGAATTTATCAAAAATCCTATTAAAATGGAATGGAAAGAAATAATAAAAACTGACTATTGTAATTCTAATCAAATCACCATTATATGTTCTCATTCCTCTGGAATGTCAACAAATTGTGACAGATTATTTTTATGCATTTAGTATTTTTTAAAAAGCCACTAAATTAAAATATTGAATGCTAGTGACATGAATTATTATCTTGGATTTTTCACCAGTGTTGGCAAGTTATTTAACCGTGGGGTCCATTACTTTATCTTTTATTGCATTAATTGATTTATCTATAAATGTTAAAAGTTGAAATATAAGAACACTAATATTCTTTTTTTGAAGTTTTTTAATATAAATTTTAATGTTTTGAATTTCTTTTTTTTAAATTTTAAGTCATCTTCTTTCATCCTTAGCTTGTAACATAGAGATATTTGATCTCTTCTAAGTGTGGTACCAGTAAAAATGTATAATTATGTAAACAAAAAAAAATTTTAAAAACCTTCTATATTGGAAATTTTAATTAGGTGTTTTATGCACCAAGTTATACTCCAAATTTCCTTAGTGAAGAAGAGATATGTATGTAGGAAATAGGACTGGCCTTAAGCATAGGAAGTTTTAACAACAGCTGGCAATTTCATAATTAGCGCCTCATTCCCTAGTGTTAAGATGTTACATATCCATTAAGACTCTTGTTAAATTATAATTACCTTTGAGAGATATTGAACATGAAATGACTTAAGTCTATAATAAATTAATATACCAGAGTAACTATGATTCTTAAAGAAATGACTGTGAAACACATAAATTGTAATATGAGGTGGTTACTAGGATATACCATGAGGCAATGATTGGCTGTGTCTGATCACTGGAAGCTACAGGCTATGAAATATCAACAGAAAGGAGAATTGTATCATGGGAACTTGGTAACTATATCCTGGTATTTGTACTTCCTCTTATTTCTGTATATGCTTCTCTATCACAACAGTTGTTATCATCTCACATTTGTATTATTACTAGAATGTCCTAACTTGTCTTTTTTTCTAGTCTTGCTTCTCCTTAATACATCCTCCTTGCTGTTTTCAGAATTTGCTCTCTAAAACACAGATCTCATCATATTATTACAGAGAGCATTTCTTGGTTGGCAGAGAAACTTCATCGCCCAGTCTATGCTTATTCTCTGTCTTGCCACTCTCTCCTTCTATGTCAACCATCTTGAATTACTTAAATCTCTCCAAACAAAATGTCATCTTTGCTGTTTCTGTGACTTTGTACTTTATATCACAGTTGCCTGAATTACTTTCCCCACGCTTTCATTATCTATTTCATGGACTTTATGATTTTGCTGTCACAGTTAAAATATCTTCTATGTAAAGATTCCTTGGATTCACCGAAACAGAATAATCACCCTTTTCTTTTTTCTCTCTACTTTTTATCTGATTCATTCTTCTATTGCTTTATTGCCACACTGCATTGCACATAGTTGATTAAATATCTCCTCCTTGATGGCAGGGCCTGTGTCATATTTGTCTTACCATTCTTAGTTCTTTTCATTGTGGGACATGTAGTGGCAACTCAATAAATCTTTACCTAATATAAATGATTGGGTTCTGAAACTAGTCTTCGTCTAACTTTCAATGATAAGGAAACTATAATTCTTAGTTTAATGCTGAGAAATAATTAATTAGGAATTCAAATGACTCACTTTATCATTTTCTTTAATCTCCTGACCTTTAAAATGTGATTAAAAATTCAGGCTCTTTAGAGTATTTATAAGTTTCTTAGGTTGACAATTAGACAACTGTTGTATTGGCTCAAATGTGTGTCAGACTGGATTTCCTAGAAAATGAACTCTGAGGTGGGAATGGGAAGTTGTAGGCAGGACATTTATTGGATGATGCTACTGGAAATAATTCCTGGGAGGAATGAGAGATGCAGAATTGTGTAGAGAGAGAAGTTGAATTGTGATGCACTTGCACCAAAGGTCTTTGCCAGTCTCAAGGGGAGTTTTACAGCTCTTATTAGCATTAAGCAACGTCTCAGCTTGAGGTAATGGGGCCAAGTCCCCACACAGGCCAATCCTTTGATGGGGGGTTTTCCAGAGGAGTGTAATCCTGGGTAAGACAGCACCTTTACTCGAAAGGCAATTTTTAGACAGTTCTCAGTTGTGACTTCTCAGCAGCTGACACTCCCAGTGGCTGGAGAAATGAGTGCCTTTTTGTGGAAGGCAGATCTGGGTAGTAAACCATAGTCTCTCCTACTCTGCTGTTCTTAGAGATTTAATTAATGCTTTGGCTGATCCTTTATCTGGGCCTCAGTCTTGCATGAAGTTAATAATTTACTAGGTGGGACTAGCTGGTATCTAAAGTTCTTTCCATTCTTCCTACAAGGCAATTCTATGTTGTTGTTGTTGTTGTTTTAAGTGCTTTTCGTTTTACTGCTATAGCTACTGGCTTTTATTTTTATGAGCAGTAGCTTCACAAAAATAATTGGAAAAAGTAATTATTTAGAACCACACTAAAACAAGTAGCTCACAAATAAGTACAATTAAACTATTGTGCTTATTTACAGGGCTGCTATTAGGATAATTAAAGAGAGAAAGGAATCCTGTCTTTAGACAAAAACAATGGGAGGAAGTGGTTGGGCTTGTAGAACAAATTAAGCCACAAGAATATGCTTTACTGAAGAATATGACTCTTATCAACATATGTTTTCCCTTAACTGCACTAACTAAAGCAATTTTCAATGATAGTGACTTTTTCTGGTTCTTTATATCCATCACTATCTTGTTTTCACTGTAACATTTTTAATAAGCAGACTCTGTTGGATGATGACTTTAAGAAAACATCATATGGAAGCCAAGGAGAACAGCAAATTGACGTGAAAGAAATCTTCCTAAAGTGACTAAAATTATGAGTTTTTGATTATAATTTATCATAAGTGGTACATTTTAGGCAGGAGTTTTTCACGTGAAGGCTCACATTGGTAGCCAGAGGGACAAAAAAGGAGAAATTAGCCATGAGAATATTCCTATCTTTCAAAAAAAGAAGAAATAGGATTAAAGGCACATTTTTGTTTTGTCATAGCAGCTGGGGTTTTTATGATCTGGTTTATTTATTTTGCTCTAGGAATTATTTGTTCCATTTAACCCTTCTGTTTCATTAGAAACACTATGATAGCAGCCCTGGACTATCAGTACAGAACTCTGATAAGAAATCGTAAGAGATCCCAGAGGAATTAAAATATATGGAACACCTAAAGCTGTTGTTTTAAATATGTCAGTTTTTCTTTTCCCAAAGTTATCACTTTTCACTATTGTCAAACTTTGTATACATGTGTGTATCTGTAGTGATATAATTTAAGAATTGCTATATAGATATCTCTGTGTTCATCTCACCTATATTGACCTATCTCAGCAGAGCAGCATCTATAAAGGACAATACAAGTCAAAAATTAAATAAATAAAAGGAAATACAAGCCAAACTCTAAAAATAAAAGGCATGAAAGGAAATTTTTATATTATACAAAAGGGGATAAATTAAGAAGTACTTTTCATGCCACAGAAAAATGTCCTAATTTTTTTCTTCTTATCTGAGTCTCCAAAACCTTGTTTGTCACTGCAGCTGCTCTTCAAGTAACTGTCAATTCTCCTTTCCCAATGTCTTCCTCATTCTAGTCTCTGCTGCTTCTCCTGTCTCTTCCCATTCCTCCCTCCTAACTGTAGGTTCTGTTCCATTCTGACATACATATGCCATGCAGTTTACCTTATCCTTTCTCTTTTTTGATGCAGCTCTCTCCACCAAACAAAACAATAAAAAGCAGAGAAGCCTGCTAATGAAATTCACATTCCACTCACAAATGGAGTAGACAGGACACATTTTTAATTACCCAGATATCATTACTTCAGTGTCGGTTACATATATCTTTGTCTATTATTAACACCCTACAGTAATCCTAGTAAAGGATTATCTTCGAAGTACTGCATCTGCTAGTAGAATGGTGTGCAAAGACAACTTATTGCTTGGGTACAATAAGATGATATAATATTACATTTCCAGAAGACACCCATATTAAAGAGGATTTCTTAGAGCAGGTCTAGATTATTTAGTTTATGTGGAAGAAATAGCCACAGTACTTTCTCATCTCCAAGATGGTCCTCATAATTGATTCTAGTTCCTCTAGAACTGACTTTCCTAAGCTTATTATTTCAGATGTATATATTTAAAATTCACAAATCACTCACATTCATTTATATATTTCTTTTGACAATGTTGCAATAAACTACTGCCATTTTTTGTCTTAGCTGACACCATATATATTTTTTTTAAATGTTTTGTTTGTCTCTTTCCTGTCATAAAATTTACTAAATTTGTTTCTATCTCAGTGGTCCATGAACTGTTATCCTCTCTCATAGATAAGAACAATGAGACTAAAAAATTAAGAATACATTAGAATAGCTGAGCAAAGTTACTAAATCCTTTCTTTTATCTCCAAGTCTAGTACTGTGTTCATTAAAGCTCAGAATCCCATTCAAAATGGCATAACTTGGACATAAGCTATAAGAGTAGACTATGACTAAATGTTCCACATATATAAAGTATAATAGTTGATAGAATGGGTATGGGAGGTAGGAATTCTCAAAACAAGGCTTATTAAACCAACAAACATATATTGCATATCTCCCCAATGCATATATTGCATCAGGGATGGTCTTCAAGTTGTGAACTGCCTTAAATATAAAAGAAAAGGAAGTTTAATAATAGATTTATTTCTAACACATCAAACACCATGATATAAAGACAGATGGGTAGAGGGAGAGGGATCATGTAATCCAATACTGCTGGTCTAGTCATGACTATGAAATAGTTATGTTCTCATATTTTCTGCTTTGACAACTGTGTCTAGTTGTCTCATAGAAATTTTGGAACCATACACACACATATTATCAAATGATTTCTATATCTCAATTTTTCTATACTCAATGTTTTTTTTTTTTAAGTTTTCTATCTGCTTGTAGCTAGGAAATATATTTCAAGAAATATTTGTCTCCATTTCATCCCATTTCTTCAGTTCTCTAAAATTAATTCTCCCTTCCTTGCATGGTATATTTCCATGAGATAGAATCAAAAGCCTTTTCCTTTATGGCTTTCAGCATCTGGAAGTAACTTCTTGCATTTTTCTGCCTCATTGACACTATTTCTTCTATTTTTCATATAGTTCTTGAAAGTCTTTTCTCTTTTTCCTAAAGCTCTCTTAATTTTCTTTTCCTTTTGTGGTTATTTAACTGTGTAATTGTATTATTTAACTATATAAATCATTTTGAGATTCTGCGTATATAAGTCACAGTGTGAATAAAGTGTTCCTTGAATTGGGTTTGTGAGTATAATGGAAAGTCTTGCTTAAACAGCATTGCAATAAGTTGGAGTCTTTCTTGATCTTTACATTTTCCAATTTAAACCAATATGACACAAGAAAGAAAAAATTACTCTTTCATGACCAACTTAAGTTTCTTTGTTTTGCATATTTAATTGATTTTGCATCAGACATGTTAACTGCCCCCTCCCTATTTCAATGAGTTTCCCTAGACACTATATATATTTTATGTTATTTGAAAACTGATTGTTATTATATTGCATAAATAGGCAAGATGACACTACCAAGTTTCACATTTACTAAGCCATATGTAATCCATAGTAATAATGATAAATATTCCTGGTGTTTATTTTGGTTTTGCTTTTATAGTAAATTTCCAGTGTAGATACTACTTGTTACCTACATATTATCTGTTTCCTCTGGTTTCCTAAGAGAATCTCAGTTTGAGAGAGTAAGATAAATTGCTACTCCCTAAGTTTTCTGACAGTTAGGTATGCCATAAAAGCTGATCAATGAGATATAATCAGATATTGCTTGGGAGAGGTGTTTATAAAAACATTTCAAAGGAAATAAAGTCATTTGACTTCCATTTCTTGCAATTTGCCTTTTGACCTTTTCCATTTTTAACTTTCTAATGCTTCCTGTAGAGAAGGAAAACCAACACCTATGAATCCAGCAATTATGCTGTGAGCCCGAGTAAAAAGTCATACTAAGAATAGCAAACTGGAAATAGAGGAAAAGTCTGAGTTACTGATGACAACATGAATTTGCCATATCAACTTTGGACTTATCTACTTGAAAACTTCTTGATAGATGAGAAGAAATAATCCCTTACTCCTTTAAGCTAACATAGTTAGGTTTTAATAATACATATATGCAAATAAATCTGAACTATTATATAATCAGAATTAGAGTGGGTTAAGGGCTCCATTCTAGTTGGGTGATGTGGGAGTCTTCCCAGAGGCCTCTTCTTTGCATCTTCACAACCTACTGGGTCTGGGTCAAATGCTCTTACTATGCTTTAGTAGCAATGTTGCTTACATTCATCATATAATTTATTGTACAGATTGAATATTGGTTGTTTGACTTTCATCACTTCTTTGATTAGGTTTCCTGGGAAACAAGCAATAAGACAGAGATTTCTTGGAGGATGTTTATTGCCCTGTGCCCTCTAGATCTATCCTTGAGGGGAATAAAGAAAGAGAAAATTAGGAGAGGAAATATTTAGTCTGTGGTATAGTCACAAAAAGGACTTGGATAATCCCAGGTGAGCTCTGCTTCTGGGATAGTGCTTTGCAGTGAACATTTTCAAGACAAGAAGAGTGGACTATTATATCCACCTCTTCCCTCACTACAACTGCTCTTTGGATGTGAGCTTTTTCCAGATAGGAACATGAATTTTGCCAAGGAGGCTTTCTCTGGCTGAGAGAAAATCTCAAAGGGACTCTTAGGTGACAACCATCAGATACCATCTTTTTAACATCTGGACAAATGACTGTTATAGCCCTAAAGAGTTTGGGTATGGAGAGGCTCTGTCCCAGCTCCCCTATAGAAAGCTCTTGATGTTCAGCTGCTAGAAATGAATTCAGCAGATACTCATCATCAACAAGCCCCTTCAGGGATTTCCTCAGCTGCAAAGAACTGATCTGGCCAAACTTGAGGGGCCCCATTCAGTGACTGATTGATGTGAGACACAAAGTCCTATCCATTTTGCCCAAAATATAAGAACTTCAATGGCTATTTCAGCTCTAGAATTCCTAATAGAGATGACTGAGGTACTTCAGGCCTACATCACAGCTTGACTTCTGCACATACTCAAGCTTACTTTCTCCTCTTTTCCACCGGTGTTGATCCTAAGGATGCTCCCTAATAAGCATTATAAACACTAACCTCAGTTTCAGAGTGTTCTCTCTGGAGAGCAAAACCAGCAAACTCACTTAGCTTGAAATGCACACAAAAAATCATTTTTTACATTTCTTTCTAACTCCTTCCATGTTTAGTGATATCACAATAGTAGCTTTACATTAGCCATGATGAGTATTTACATTATAATGTCCACCTCAGTCCAGTAATTTGTAGGATCCACTTTCTTTATATAATAAGTTATAGAAATAACTCCTGCAGAATTCTGGTGAGTTCTCTTATTGAAGAAACAGAGAAAAGTGAATAGAGGGAATAGCAGCCCACTTCTGCAATTGCTTTTGACACTGCTGTTGATTCTTATTTTTCCTCTCTTCTACTCTCCATTTTAAGTTATCCTCATCTCAAAAATCACTTCTGCTTGCTTAGGCAGTGTACTTGCTAGGCGATCCAGACCCATGTGTGCAGATAACAAGCTCTTCCTAAATAAATAAATGAATAAATAGGCATTCTGATGTCTAGTATTTTGCCTATTTCTCTGGTGTAAATATTTTACCATCACTAGTTTTTAGGTACCAGTGTGATATCACTCAACATAGAATTTGGAAGAGATATGCAAAAATGGTTCTCAGTTGAGAAGCCAGGATGAACTAGCTTCAATATACGACTGTTCCAGACCCTCATCCATGGATGGTCTGAATACCTGATAACCATGCTTTTCTTTGGCCATGGCTCTTTCACTCATCTACTTACCTTCAAAATTAAGATATCAAATACCAAAAGGTATCTCAGAAAGCATTTTTTTCCTGCCCCTTCTATATAACAGCAACCCACCTCCTGCTAATGACCAGAGCCAATTTTTGTTGCCAGGATGGTGACTCTTTTCTTTGACTCTTAAAGAAATTCTTCCTTTATTTCCTGTTGTAATTGTTTCCCACTTGCTAATCAGGATCTCTTAACTGGCAGAACCAAGAGTTGTGGAAACAGGAAGCACATAATATATACAATCACTGAAAGTGATAATAAGCAAAACCATTTCTATATCCACCTCTTGGTTCCTGAATTCATGTATTCTCTTTGTTGGAAATAGAACTACATAATAACTATTGATAACTACTGATGATACTTCCTGGATGGAGTATCATCTCTAATCTAGTGCTTCATTGCCATTTTAAAAGGCATTCATTTTTGCGATAGCTTCTGGGCAGTGTATCATGATAGAACCAGTGGATCCAATAATCATAGTTCCCCTGATATACCTTTTTTGCTCTAAAGTGAGTTATTGGTGTGATGCTGTGTTATGTGGAATATCATGTCAGTAGACACTCTCACAATGACTTAGATAATGGCACTGGCTAAGATCTTACCAGCAGGAAATACCATAAGCACATGGACCCTCAGATAACTTTCAATATTGCCAGCTTGGCTTTATCATTTATGCACATATTTGGCTGATTTGGGGTTAGCTGATGACCTAAGCTTGATGATGTCAATGAGTTGAATCATTCTGCCTACTTGGTGGTTAATTGCTTCTTCTATATTGTTCTACTATTCATTCACATGCAATATAATCATCGTTTCACTTGTTCTTACTCTCAAAGTTCCATTGGCATTTTTTTTTCCTAGAAGTCTTTGTCCCTTCTATACCATTGCCCCATTTTGTATTGTCCAGGACACACACACACACACACACACACACACAGTGTGTCGTCAAGTTCTTCCCAATGGGTGGAGTTCCCCTCTTTTGTGTCTTTCACAGAGACTCTAGGTGAGACTTTAGTACAGCAGCACAATCCACTTAAGCACCAAGTTTGGTCATATTTATTATAAGACTTGCTCCATCAGCAAGTTTTAGAAATCTCCCCTTCCCACATGTGAACTCTGAGTTAAGAAAGAGACCTCAGCAAAGCAGAAATTGATGATATAGGACATTATGTCATTTACTTGTGCAGTTACTTGAGACCTCTAGTGTACCACTCCCATCATACAGTGTGGATCACTGTTGAACTTATTACAACTTTGTGTGTTTGACGGAACCTGGCTCTTGACAGGCAATTCTGGACACTTAGTTAATTGTCATCTCACAGTCAGGTGCTTTATATTAGAACCCAGTAGCAGACTATCTGCTACACATAATATGACTTTGATCGATACCACCAGGAGTCTAGGTTGTGATTCCCCAGTACAGTTTGTCATAAACTCTGCACAGTATTTTACCCATCACAAATATTCTGATACAATAGAATCTATAGCACAGAGCTGCTTGCACTGCACTCTCATACTGCAGCAAGACTTTTTTTTTCTCTTGGTCTTACTCAAAGCTGTGTCACTTGATAATTGGACTGAAACAATGTATGCCCACGTTGGAATCTGCTTCTTACAGAACTCAATAAACCTAGTAGGCATTGTGCATTTTTCTTAATATGGAAGGTAGAAGTAGCAATAATTTGTTCTTTCTCTTGTCCTGTCATACTCAAGGACACTAGACTCCTAAAAATTACATTTTTTTTCTTCCAATCAATAAATCATTGGTCTGAAAATTTGTCCAGTATCAAAAACTGGGCAAGGGATTATGGCTTTTTTGAGAGGTGGTAATCCTTAGCATCCTGATTATCTATTCTTGAATTATTCTATACATTACACAATATCATTTTTATTACCTATCTATCATGATTATAGGGCACACTGTTCTATTACTTACCTCCAGAGCTTTCTTAGATCCAAGTTCCCATGGGGGCAGGTCCAGAGAGTTCCAGGTGTTCTAAGGTTTCAGTGCTTTGCATAAATCATCTTAGATATTCTCAACTGCAAATTTCAGAGTCCTACTCCTTCCCCACCTGGGTCATGATTTTGACATAACACACTTCCTTGGGCAGGGATTTCAACTTTACATGGAGCTCTGTAACTCTTGCAGATCAGTCCTGGCGTCTGCCCCTCACCTTGGTCAGTCTTTGGTTGTAAGAAATGAGAGTTTCATTATGCTGCTGAAGAAGTACTCTGATTTTCACACTTTTATATTTTACCTTCACTTAGTGATTCAACAACCTAATCTTTTCAGGTTTCTTTTTCAATACACTGAGGTCATTCAACAAAGGCCATCAGAGTCCTGTTACCTTTATAATTAATATTTTTTATTTATTCTTAAAAACTTGAAATATTGTACTTGCTAGTACATTTCTTCCTACCAGTGTCCCATCCCAGTTTAGCACTTGCAAAAACCCTGACAATTGCACTCCTACAGCATGCCAAGAGCAATTAGCCCTCCATTCTCGCCAGTGACAACATCTTCATTGTCTTACATTGGCTCCAAGTTCCCATTTTCTCAGACTACTCCTATTATCAACTTCTTAGTTTATGTTTTCCACAAAATACACTTTGAGATGAAAATTTTTATATGGGGAATTTATCAGAAGAGCCTTAAAAAGTGACACGTCTTGGGGAATGAGGAAAATGGATTTTGGAAAAGGTAGGAGTCCTAATGTAAAACAAAGGGAGGAATTGCCTTGCCATCAGTGTCAGCCTTCAGCCAAATCTCCAGGAAGCTCTGAACTTCCTGAGATGGTGCTTCAGAGTTATTTTCCTTGTAGTAATGGAGACAGGATTTTACTCACTCATGGCAATTAGTCATTGAATGTGGATTGCTTCTGGGGAAGGGGTATGATCTTATATCAAACAGGTCTTTTCGACTAATTCTCAGTCATCGGTCATCATCCCTTCCAGCAGCTGATGGAATGAGTACCTTGTGCATGATGGAGGGATGTGGGCATAGCATTTGTTGTGCTCAGTCTGGACTCTGAGCTGTGACATTAATCTTTGCACTGTCAGAGCCTAAAGTAATGCCTGACATTTTATAGGAGATCAAAGATTTTCTTCAGAATGAGTATAATATTAGCATGTATTAACAGACTAGTACAATTATTTATTAATCAAAGGTATGAAATAATAATTATTTTTTATTTATTTTTTACTATTTTTATTTAAATAAAAGAGAATATGAAGATTTTCCCTTTAAGTTTAAGTTTATTGGTACCAAACCCCATTCAATTATTTATTATTACTATCTCAACATATACTTGTTGAGTGCTTTGGCATATGCTAGGCATTAAGTAACACATTAAGGCAAATGATTCCTCTTAATGGAACATATATTTTAGCCTTCTCATTTTGTTAATGAAAACAACTAGCTTCCCTTTTCTTTCTTATAGCCTTGTTTGAAAAGGCAACATAAAAATTGATGTTATCTCATGCCCTTTGGGTCTCTACTAGCCATTACAATGATAATCCTCTCTGCTTTTGAATGGCTAACATTTGCAGTATGGAAGAAAATAATGATAATTGTTGTAGTAGCCACTCTTATTACACCTGTGTGCTTAGAGCCTTTATTCTATTTAGAGTTGAATACAGACTGAAGATAAAAATAGCAGCAATCTAAAATAGACAATCCTTAAATTAAAATATTGATTGTAATTTCTCAGTTGTGGCATGTATTGTATATAAGCAATGTGTTTCTTCTGAGAAATGTAACTCCTTTTCATAACTTTTTTTTAAAATAATTTATAGCTAAGCCACTGCAACTATTGATATTTGTTTACCCATGTCTCTTGCAGAGCTCAGTGGCACAGCCTTAGACTAATAGACAACTAGTTAGAAATTACATAATGACTTTCATCAATGATCTTAGTATTTCTCACCGGTTTAATCCCTCACACTACCTAGATTGAAAAGATATGCTATGCAACTTCTCAAATGTATAAATATTTTAAAATATGCTCTTTTTTTGCCCCACAATAGACTACTGCTATAAACAGGTAACTACTAACTCCCTGGATTAGATGTTTTCTAGAGCAAATTCAGTTAAAAATAAGCAAAACTGTGATGATCTCAAGATATATATTTCACCCAAACCCTAATCTTACTCCTGTTTATGATCACAGAGGTACAGAAAAAGATGCAGCAGTCATTTTAGATCCACCTCCTTCCACTGCATTGCCTTACACCTTGGGCTGAAGTAACTTCCAAGGAGATTAAAGAGCCGGTATCTTTTTAGTCACCTTAATTTTACTCTTTTTAGTTTCTGGGAACCAGACATTGAAGACTAGAACATTGAAAAGCAACTGAATATTCAAGAAATATTAGAAAGGCACACACAAGCCCAGGGAAAAATGTGGGCTCATAAAAATGCTAAGAGGACCTTAAGTTTACATCTCAGACTGATCCTTGGCACAAATGTAGTACTCACAATTAAACACACACACACACACACACACACACACACACACACACACACACACACACACACACACTCCAAACCCTGAGGAAGGAAGAAAATTGAATTTCCATAGTTACCATATTATTAGGTTCAAGTGTCCAATTTTCAACAGCAACAACAACAAAAAATCACAAAGAATACATAGAAACAAGGATATATGGCTATTTAAAAAAAGAAAAAGAAACCTATTTAAATAGTCTCTGAAAAACACAAGATTGCAATCTACTATAACAAATGTTGAAACAGCTGTTTAAAAGAAAATCACAAAACTAAAAGAAGGCATTAAAAATCAAAAAAATTATTATAAAAATATTGAAATATTGATTGAGACAAAATCTAAAATAATTTCTGGAGCTAAAAAATACAATAATTAAGATAAAAATTTTACTGCAGTGATTCAAATCAAATATGAGCAAGCAATGAACATGAAAATAAGACAATGAAAATTATAAAGTCTGAGGAATAGAATTTAAAAAAATGAAGAAAAGTGAACAGAGCCTAAAGGCTCTATGGGGTACCATCAAATAGATGAATATTTGCATTGAGGGAATTCCAGAAAGAGAAGAGAGAATATTAAAAGAGATAATGACCAAAAAGTTATTAAATTTGATGAAAGATATGACTAGAAATATCTTAAAGGATCAACAAACTCCAAATAGAATAAACTCAAAGCCATTCACATCAAAGCACATTGTAATTGAACTATTATAGGATAAAGGCAAAGAAAAATTTTGAAAGCAATAAGAGAGGAGTGACTCATAATATACAATGGATACTCAATAGTATAATTAATATATTTTTTTTATTAGAACATTTTTAGATTGTAAAACAATGGGTAAATATATTCAAAATGCTAAAAAAATAACTTGTAAATCAAAAAGTCTATATTCAGCAAAACTATCCTTCAAAATTGAGGGAGTAATTAAGACATTCCCAGATAAATAATAGTTGATGGTACTCATTACTATTGGAGCTGCCCTGCAAGAAATACTAAGTGGAGTACTACAGGTTGAAATGAAGGCATAGTAGACAATAACTCAAAATAGTATAAAGAAATAAAAATCATAATTAAGTAAAGATTTCAGTAAGATAAATATGTGAACAATTCTAAAAATAAATTTTATTGGAACAATGGTATATAACTTCAGTTTTTGTTTATTATATGATATAGGAGACTGATACATTAAAAATTACAAGACTGAAAGCTAGGGTTATTATAATTTTGGTTTGTAATTTTACATTTTTTTCTATGACCTTTAGGAGACTAATGTAATAAAAATTATTAATGTATTTTTTTGGACACCCAATGCTTAAAGGTCTAATTTGTGACACTAACAACTAAGAATGGAGGATGGAGCTGTTAAAGGAGCAGAGATTTTTGAATGCTATTGAAATTAAGCTGGTATAAATTTAGATTAGAATGTTATGTCTTTAGACAGTTTCAACCTTTTTGGAACTAGGTTTGGAGTTCCCGTGAGAATCTAATGCCTGATGATCTGAGGTGGAGCTGAGGCAGTGATGTTAGCACTGTGGAGTGGAACAGCTGCAAATACAGATGAAATTTTGCTCACTTGCCTGCCTCTCACCTCCTGCTGTGCAGTGCAGTTCCTAATAGGCCATGGACCAGTTCCAGTCCACAGCCCGCGAATTGGGACCCCTTGCTTTAGGATGTTTAATTTTTATGGTAACCACAAAGAAAATAAATAAAAATAGTATATAAAAAAGAAAATTAAATGTTTCACACACACAAAACTAAACACAAAAGAAGACAATAATGCAAGAAATAAGAGACAAAAAAGCTAAAAGCTATATAAAAACAAATAAAAAGGCTGAAATCCCTCCTTATTAATAATTACTTTAAATATAATGGATTAGACTTTCCAATCAAAAAACTGGAATTGACAGGATAAATTTTGTAAAAAATCAAAATATATCCTCTATACAGGGGACTCAGTTTAGATCCAAAAACACAAATAGGTTGAAAGTAAAAGAATGAAAATAGAAGTCTATTCAAATATAAATAAAAAGAGAAGGAGTCTCTACTGACATAAGACAAAATAGATTTTGAATCAAAAAAGCTTACAAATGACAAAGAATTAAATGATATATAAATAAATAATTTATTAGAGAAAGAACATATAAAGATTATAAACATTTATGAACCTAAAAACAAATCATCAAAGTAAACAGATCATGGAAGTAAAAATTGATAAGATTGAATGGAGAAAGATAAATTTCTATAGTAATAGTTGGAGATAGCAATATCCCACTCTCAGTAATGACTAGAACAACCAAACAGAAGATAAATAAGAAAATAGAGGAATAGAAGAACGCAATAAACCAACTAAATTTATTAGACATAAACCAAGTATTCTACCCAACAAAAACACAATACACATTTTTTTTAAATACACATGGGGCATTTTCCAAGATAAACCATATGTTAGGTGACAGATTAAGTCTCAATAGATTTCAAAAGATAGATATCATACAAAGCACATTCTCTCACCATGACAGGATAAAGTTAGAAATCAATAACAGAAAGAAAACTGAAAAAAAAATAAATAAATTTATGGAAATTAAATAACACACTCATAAACAACAACAAATAGATCATGGAAACAATCATAAGGAAAATTAAAACAGACTTAGAGATGAATGAAAATGAAAACACAGCATATAAAATGTATGGAATGCAGCAAAAAACGTGTGATGATGGAGACTTATAGCTATAAATGCCTATGTTAAAAAACCAGAAAGCTGATAATTGAGTCTTTAATGTATCCAAGTAAGATATCCCTCACTCATAATTACCCTCAACCACAAATATTTGGCATCTACCCATGGACTAAAGTACATTTCTGGGAGCTATGGAATTCAACATAATACATCAAAAGTCCCAGAAGGATTCTCACCCACACGTGTGTTGTGTTATAAACATAGAAACTGTGTTCTCAGCTATGGATCCTGCCCCTCTTAGCCATGGTTAGGGAGACTCTGGAGGATATTGTTACAGACAATTGCCCACAGAAAAGAGTATTTGTGACAGTTCAGGTGTTCATGAAGTTCTATGACACCGTTACAGGAAAATATATATATTTTGGACACATTGGAGAGAGAGGCACAGTTTGACTTTACCTGCATCACCCTTCCTCCAAGGCAGTACACTCAGTGACAGACAATGTCTCAGCCACTGATTTCACAGGGAAAGTGAAAGTGTATGAACACTTGACTTCCCCAGCTGCATGGACACTGAAAGTAGCCCCTTCAGAGTACTGAGTCATGAGCTACATGACTGAAGATAGAAAGAGTCTAGGAGAGTGGCAGATAGAAATTTCAGAGGGAATTGAAATAATGGAGATTTCACTAACTATATTGTAAATTCCATTAAGAAGCCTGACCAGGGGCTGGTGAGAATATTTTGCTGCAGATCTCCTCAACAGGCCCACAGAAGCTCCGTAATCTCTGTGCCTCACTCACACAACCTCTCACCACGTGACCAATTCCTTGTGAGTTCTCTTAATGGCAACAAAAGAGAGCTTTAGTGGATGATTAATGAGTACATGAAGAAAACTAGCCTAAATCTTCCAACCAGGGAGAGACAACAAACTTGACCAAAATCTGCTCTTGGGAAAGCAAAAGAGAGGCTATCAGCACCTGGTCTGGTGTGTTGCAGGATCAAGAGAAGGCATAAATGCTCAAGAATTTTACCACAAGTGATAGCAAGAAGTATGAGGCAGGCATATTTATAGTTGGTCCTAGAAAACCTCAGACTCCCTAGTAGGGTTGACAGAATGTGCTTCTCTTCCAAAGTCAGTTAGTTAGTAATATCTTTAGGAGGTGTTACTTCAAATGGAAAGACAGAGACTTGGTAAGACTTTAAAAAATATAAAAAATCAAGAAAATATGATGCCATCAAAAATTCACAATAATTGTTCAGTAACTAACCCCAAAGACATGAAGATCTGTGATTATCCAATAAAGAATTCAAAATAGCAGTTTTAAGAAAGTTTAATAAACTACAAGAAAACAATGAAAGATGATTTAGTGAAATCAAGAAAACAATACATGAATAAAATAAAAAGTTTAACAAAGAGATAGAAATCATAAAAAAAAGAACCAAATAAAAATTCTGGATATGAAATATAAATGAATGAAATGAAAGATAAAATAGATAGTATTAACATCAAAATGAATAAAGCATAAGAAAGAATCTATAAATTAAAACAATTTTTGAAATTATCTAGACAGAGGAGAAAAAAAATAATTTAAAATAGTAAAGAAAGCTTATGTGATCTCTGGGAAACTATTAAAAAAAATCTGCAAATTATTGGAGTCCCAGAAAAAGAGAGAGAGAAGGAAACAGAAAGCTTACTTAATAAAATAATGACTGAGAACATTCCAAATCTGTGGAGAAAATTAGATATTTAAGTTCATGAAGCTTATAGATTACCAAACAACTTAAAAATGCAACTTAAATATTCTTCTCCAAAATTCATTATAAAAATCTGTTAAAAATCAAAGACAAGATGAGAAACTTACAAAGCAGAAAAAAGAAGCTTGCAACTTACAAGGGAACCCAGGAAGGCTATCAGTTAATTTCTCAGCAAAAACACTCCATGGCAGGGGAGATGGTATACTATATTCAAAATGCTGAGAGAAAAACATTGTCAAGTAAGTATACTCTGTTCAGTAAAGTTATCCTTCAGGAATGAAGGAGAGATTCCAGTTTTCCAAAGAAAAGGTGAAGTTTATCAACGCTAGATCTGCCTTACAAGAAATGCAGAAAGAAATTCTTCAAGCTGAAATGAAAGAATGCTATTTAGTAACATAAAAACATATATAAAAACACAACATATATAGGTAAATATATAGACAAACATAAAATACTCTAATACTACAATGTGGTGGTGTTTTAACCATGTAACTTTAGTATAAATATAAAATAAATAAAAATAACTATAAAATAATTTGTTAACAAATACACAAGACTATAAGATGTAAATTGTGGCATCAAAAACATAAAACGTGGGTAGAAAAGGGTAAAAATGTTTAGTTTTAAAATGTGTTCAAACATGTTTTCATCAACTTAATAGACCGTTATAAATATAAAATATTTTATGTAAGGCTCACGATAACCACAAAGCAAAAACCTAAAGTAGATACAAAACATAAAGAAAAAGGAATCTAAGTATACCATTAATGAAAGCCATAAAATAACAAAAGAAAGTGAAATAAGAAAGAAACAAATAAATTTCAAAACAGCCAGAAAACAACAAAATTGCAATAGTATGTCCATACCTATCAATAATATTTTTAAAGAGTAAATTTACTAAATTCTCCAATCAAAGTACATGTAATGGATGAATAGATGATTAAAACCAAAACCCAACTATATGCTTACTGCCCACAAGAGACTCATTTTAGCTTTAAATCCTTAAAGTGAAGGGATGGAAAAAATATTCCATGCAAACAGAAAACAAAAGAAAGCAGTGGTATCTATACTTATATCAAAAAAATTGTCTTTAAGTCAAAAACTGTTCTACAAGACAAAGAATGTCATATTATAATGATAATAGGGTCAATTAATCAAGAAGATATAACAATTGTAAATATCTGTGAATTCAACATCAGAGCAACTAAATACATTAAGCAAATACTAACAGGTCTGAAAGTAGTAATAAGCAAAATAGCAATAAACACCTACATTAAAAAAAGCTATCAAATAAATAAACTAACTTCACAATTCAAGGTCACTATTACTCTGATACAAAAGCCAGATAAGAATACTACAAAAAAAGATAATTAAAGGCCAATATACTTAATAAATACAGATGGAAAAAAAATCTCTACAAACCATTAGCAACTCAAATTCAATAGCACATTAAGAGGGTTACACTCTACTATCAAGTGAGATTTATCCTGAGATGCAAAGAGAATTCAACACCTGCAAGTCAATCAATGTAATACGCCACACTAATAGAAAAAAATATAAAAATTATAAGGTCACCTTAACAGATATAGAATATATTTGAAAAATTCATAATTCATGATAAAAAAACCTCAACAAATAGGATGTCATAGGGATGAACCTTCATATTATAAAGTACATACATGACACGCCCACAGCTAACATCATATTCAATAATGAGACATTGAAAACCTTTTCTTTTAGTTGGCTCAGGATTGAGACCAGGTGTCCAGTTTCATTACTCTTACTCAGCATAGAATTGGAAGTCCTAACCAGAGAATTTAGGCATGACAAAAAAATAAAAGGCAACTAAATTTAGAAAATAAAAGTGAAAATATCTGTTTTTAGAGTATATGATTCTATATATCGAAAATCTGACTCCAGCAAAAAAAAAAAAAACCTGTTAGAACTAATTTAAAAGTGCAGTATAGTTGCAGAATTCAAAATCAATATACAGAAATTAATTGAGTTTCTATACACTAACAATAAAATATCTGAAAAAGAAATTTTTTAAAAAATCCCACTTCCAGCAGCATCATAAACAAAAAATACTTAAGAATAAATTTAACCAAGGTGGCAGTGGGGAAGATTTGTACACTGAAAACTCTAAGACTTTGACGAAAAAAATTTAAGATGGCACAAATAAATGGAAAGTTATTCATGGATATCTTTGTGTTTATAGATTATGAGAATTAATGTTATTAAAATTTTCATACTACCCCAAGCCATCAATAGACTCATTGTAAACTTATCAAAATTCCAAAGACATTTTTTTTAAAGAAATAGCAAAAAAAATTCTAAAAGATGTGTGGAGCCACAAAAGACCTCGAATAATAAAAAAGCAATTCTGAAAAAGGAGTACACAGCTGAAGGCATCACGCATCCTGATTTAAAACTATATTAGAAAGCTGAAGAAATCAAAACGAGATGCTACCGGAATAAGAATAGACATATAAACCAATGGAACCAAATAGAGAGCCCAGAAATAAACCTTTGCACATACAGTCAACTAATATTTGATGATGGAGCCAAGAAAACTCAATGAGGAAAGGATCATCACTTCAATAAATGGTATTGGGAAAACTAGATAATTACACCAACACATGGAAACTGATTTGAAATGGAGTAAAGACTTACACAAAAGGCCTGAAGGCATAAAACTGGAAAAAAACAGGAAAAATGGTCCTTGACATTGGTATTGGCAATGACTTTTTCGATATCATCCAAAAGTACAAGCAACAAAACAAAAAACAATAAATGGGACTACTTTAAACTCAAAATCTTCTGCACAGCAAACGTGACAATCAGCAAAATGAAAATACAACTTGTGGAAAGTGAGAAAATATTTGCAAACCATCTGTCTGCTTAGGAATTAATATCCAAAATATTTAAGGAACTTATACAACTCAATAGAACTAATTGAATGATTTATTCTATTAAGCTCTGCTTTCCGTTTGATTATTCTTCAGTTTAAAATATATATATATATATTCTAGTCACTGTATGACCTAAGAGGCTAATGCTTGACTTCTACTGGGAGTTGTCCAAAGTTTTGTAGAAAAAATACCATAGTCTTATAATCAAAGAACAGCGCTAGTTCTAGATAAGTTATTGAATTCAGAAAACTTATCTTTGGGGAATTTCCACCTCCACTTAAGCTTAACAAGGAAGAAATATTCTTATTGAAAATGGTTTTTGAAATTTTTGGAAGAAGTTACTGGCCTGGTTTTTCTAGGCTAGGGAAAATTCATCAGTTAATTTCTTAGCCACATAATTGTCTTTGATATGTTCAAAATGTTGTTTAGTGTAGTTTTTTAATAAAGAAAACTTTTTTTTACAATAATTTAACCTACACTGTTTGACAATAGCTATATAGATCTTACAGAACAATGAAACGCGTTTAGTTAGAAATAACATACTACAAATGGCACTAGGAATTGTGCTGCTCTTGATATTCAGTCATTCTATACCAGTGAATTGAAACTCAATGTGACAAGGCCGAAGGAGAGATCTTTGTCATCGTGGTGGTCATAGTCTCTTCTTTTGCTTTATTCACACACACACACACACACACACACACACACACACACACACACACATACATACATACATATATATACATATATATATATATAAAAATTATAGAAATTGTGATTTTTGTTCTACAACTGCTCAAAATCTGCATTTCAGTATAGTTTTACTTGTATAATTCTAACTCAGTGTTGCTACTCATTAGGTGTTAATTTTTCATTACTGGAGATTTGCTTTCTTTCAATGAGACATCACAGAAAAGCTTGCTATAACTGATCAGGGTCTTAAGAAAGGAAGCCCATGTCAGTCTTATTCCCTCATTAGAGGTCTGTCTGTCCTTTTCTCTTCTACATCAAATCTTCGGTTCTTATTTTAATGATAGATGACACTATCCACTGAAACACTAAAGCTGAAAATTAGAAGTCATTCTGGGATGCTTCTTCTCCCTCTCCTTCACTGAAATTATTTTTGACTCTTGCTGATTCAACTTCCTAAATATTTTCTATATCTATCTGTTATTTTCTATCTTCTATCCTAATTCAGGTTCTCATTGATATTCAGTTGAAATTTTGTAACATTATTTTGGGTGTCACCAGAGTGACCTTTCCACAAGAAAATCATGTTGCTGCCTGCTATGAATAATTGGTGGTTCCCCATTGCCTCTTTGTTTATATTATGTCTTTTTTGCCTTTTCAACTCCAGCCATATTAAATTCCTTGATGGCTCCATGCTCACTCATGCCTTCTTGCCTTTGCATTATGTTTTCATTGCCTGAAATCACAGCTCAATTTTATATTCTTGTCAAATTTCTACACATGATTTAAACCTAGCTCATTTTACTTCTTCTGAGAAGCTTTCTCTAACTCCCACAGGAAAACTAAGTTACTTCTTTTTCTAGCTACCACTTCTACTTCCATCAAAGCTCTCATTATATTTATTATCGGTTTACTTACTTTCTGACTCTCTAGCAGCATCCTAAATTTACACTGACAATCAGAGAGATTAAGTAACTTTGTAAGGCTACCTAGCTTGCTAGTCATAGAGCAGAAATTGAAATCCAGATGGTCTGACTTCAAAAATCAGGGTTTTAACCCACTAATTATGCCAACTACTATCATTCATTATGAAAATAATTGATTACCAAATGTCATCTAATCTGCTGTGTCACAGCTAGTAGGCTAAATATTTTCTTGGCTTTGCAATAAGAAATGTGATTTTGGATTGAAAAAGTCTTTCCACAAGGCTGAAATGAACTATTTTAAGGACATTTACCGAGTCTTCCCTAATAACTCATCTTTCTGACCAAAACATTTTGGTCATTTTCTGCTTCACCATTGGATGCCCTCTATGTTCAGACTTCATGAACCATCTCAAAATTATTTTTTTCAAAGATCTTCCCCCACTCTTCCCCTAATTAAACAATTTTTCTGGTATTTATTTCCTTCAATCTTACTCAAACCATTTTGACAACTAATTGTAAAAAGAATTTAGTGAAGCTAAAGTGTCAGTTAAAATTTATATTAAAATAGGAAGTTCTTGAAATAGAAATCTTTAAGATCCAGAAGTGAGTGTTTCTTGTGGAATGACAGGTTGTATGTTTTGAAAAGAACATCATGTCCAGAATTTGTCTCAAATCACAGTTAGATAAATTTCTCCATGAATGGAGTTAGTTCTGGTTAGAAATTACCTTTTAACTCTGAAACACAGTTTTTCTTCCAATATTTTATTCCCTCTAAATATAGTTTATAGGTAGATGAGGGGCTTCCATTCTTAAATTTGCTAGTAAGTTGCTTCTACTTCAGATACAAGAGGAAACAAAAAGAAGACACTGCTGATCCAAACTGCCTAACAAGAGTTCTTAAATTCACTTCACTTCACTACACTTCATTAGTTTATATGCTTTGATCTCATCTTTTATTAAACTCAGAAACATAATGAAAAATTAATTTTGTGCTGCCTTCTTTCATACTCGTGAAGTTAAACATCATATATAATCTAGCTGTAGCTACTTGTAAACCCCAAATTTAATATAATGTTCTACCGATCTTTTAATTGATAGAAAAGGTGAACTTTATTTGCCCATTAAACAGATTTAAGAAAGTAAAACAAAGAGAAGGAAAATGCTCTCTCTGCAATACTCAGAAATCTAGTTCTATAAAAAAGGACATAGCAAAATTTCTCAAACCATGAAGCATAAATAAGAAGTTGCAACCAAAGTCACACATTATGAAGCTATCATCATAGTTTATGAGAGCACTATTCAAAGTTGTCACTAACAAATTTCTAATAATTTTTAATAGTTCGATTGAGAAAGTATAAATATTATGGATAACACTTTTTTAAGATGTAAATTAGGCAATCTAAGCAAAAGTCTATCGGTAGGTCATAGGAGTTTAGAGGCTTTTGCATTTTTTGACTTTAGGTCAGATGGAGCTGAGACTATGTAGATGATTGAGAGATGATACAGAGAGGGAACAAAAGCACAGTTACAAAAGCAAGCCTCTTTCCCTATGGGTTGCTTGAAATTGGTTGAAATTTTCTGTTTAACCTTTAATATACCCATTAAGTTGAAACATTAACCTCTCTGGGAGATCAGAGGATAGAACCAAAGTGGCCATGTTTCATGATATATACATAGATCTGGGAGAGGCAATGTCACAACAGAATAGAATGGCATTTCTCTTCAAGGAGATGGTAGAATTGAGAAATCAGACTGCTACTGGAAGTCTAGTGTTAATGCCATCAGTAGACTACGTACAACTACTTTATTTGCATACAACTACTTAGTTCTACTCAAGTACACACACAATGTTTTAAAATCTTTTTTAGAATTGTGTTTTTCTCTCTCTCTAGGATGAGATACCCCTGCCATTTTCTTCAGTCCTCTTATAGTCATTCTTCAAACCTTTGATTAAAAACATCTGCAAAGATTTCTACTAATGTATTTCTCATTACATTGTGCATACTGTTTCCTTTATATAATAAAGTATAGGTTATTTGAGGGTCGTGACTATTTTCTATTTTCTACACTGAATATGTTCTGAGAATTATTTTTACCACTTCTAACAAAATGTTAGTTACCTGTGTGATTTTGACTTACATAATCTGAACAAGTTCTCTCGAAGTAAATATTTAATATTTGAAATGCTACCTAAACGAACATTTCCTATTTCCTTTTTTTTTTAATTTGGCTTTTTGAAATTTTTCTTTGTTTCTATTTTTTTTTGTTTTATTTAAATATGTTAGTAAAGGACCTGCTCAATTCAAACAGCTAATCAAAACCACTTTATACAATGTTACTAGAAGTTGATTTTCTGCTCAACTTTGGATAATTCCAGAAGCAAAAATCTTACAAAACTAGTCTTTATTGCATAATAGGGAGGACAGTATGATTTGATTTTAGTTTTCATTCTTGATTTTATTTCACTTTCCTTGTCATTAGCCAGTTTCTGACCTCCTAAAATGTACACTTATTTTTATCTTACAATTTACAAGCTGTGCTGTTCAAATTTAACCATGACTTTTATGTGCATACGTAAAACAATCTATTCTGTTCAGTAAAGGCTTTCCTGAAATTTACTTTGTGTTTGTTGGGCTGTTGTAAAATGACTTTATTAAAGTTTCTAATGAGAGAGGCACAGAGAGGGTCGAGACCCTGAAGACAACAATGATACATACACTAAACGTCTTTTTTAAACTCTATATTTCTCCCTGAATGCCAGTGACCTCCGAGTAAGAAACTCAAATCCTAAATTTGGTAGTTAGACTCTGCAAGAGAATATGTTCACTTATTAATAAACCTAATGCTCTGAAATGGTTTTATGTCCACAAAGTAGCAATATATGTCTAGCTAGGTAATGTAATGTAATCATACTACTGGCAGGTATTAATTAAAGCAATAGCAATAGGTAAAAAGATGAAATAATAAAGATAAAAAAATATTATTGTAATCTATTTTTTTGTTGTTTAATTAAACAATTGTCTTAAGGAAGGAGAAGTTTTAAATAACTCCTTTTCTAATTTAATGCTTGGAAAAGTTCTGTAAGTGAGATTTTATTATTCTTACAGATGAGCATAATACATTCACAGAAATTGAGCAATTATCTAATGTTACATTGAAAGTAACTGTCATATAATGATTTTGAACCCAGATCTGCTTAACTCCAAAAGCCAGGACATTAAATAAATTTATTATAATACCTACTTCAATGTTTTTCCACTGACTCTGGATGTTCTTTGGACAAAGTCAATGAACTTTCCCTCTTTTTTTTTCCTATTGCCTCTTTTCTTTTCCATTTAACTTTATATATTTTTTTCTTCTTTTTTAATTGAGATATAATTAGCATATAACATTATATTAGTTTCAGATGTATGATCTAATGAATCAATATTTATACAAATTGCACAATGATCACCACAGTAAGGTTCATTAATATCCATCACTACACATAGTTACAATTTTTTTCTTGTGATGAAAACTTTTAATGTACACACTCAGCAACTTTAGAATATACACTAAACATGTTCATGCATATAGCTTTGTTCATTCATTTTACCAGCTGTACAGAATTCCACTATAGAATATACTATAGTTTAATTTCAGAGTCTTATGTGATGAATATTTAGACTGTTTACATTTAGTTTTGCTAATAAAAAAATAATGCTTTGATGAATAATCTTGTGCACATTTTCTTGTGTACTGTGTGAGTTTTACAAGGATCTACACCATGTATGAAATTTCTGGTCTTACTTATGTATATTTACTAGATATTATCTATTGCTCTGTGAAGGGAGTACAGCAATTTATACTCCAACAAGTGAAATCTGAAAGTTTACCTTTTTTATTTTTTGTCAATATCTGGAATTATTAGATATTAGTTATCTTGCCAATTCAGAGATTACTAAAATGTAGTTTCTGGTTTTTTAATTTACACTTCCTTAAGGAAATTTCAGCATAATTTTATATGTTTCTTGGTCATTAGAATTTCCTTTTCTGTGAATTGTGAATTAGCCCATTTTTTCTATTTGTTCATACTTTAAAATTTTAAATTGTACTCTTTATATATTCTGGATACTAATTTTTACCTTGTTATATATAGTTCAAGTATTCTCGAGATGTATCTTGATTATTTATTTTTTAATGGTAACTTCTATTATACACATGTATTTTATTATATATAATATTAATAATATCTAAAATAAAATGATAGATTAATTATATATCTTATAATATATAAATAGTCACATTTGTATTTTATTTATTTTATAATCTGTGACTTTGTGTTTGACTTAAACTCTTTTTTTTTACTCTAAATGCCCTAAATATGTGCTATATTTTGTTCTAAAATTTTAAAAATCCTTTTCACTTTTGGGTTTTTTATACAAGTGTAACTTATTTTTATGACTGCAATGGGGTAAATATCTGATTTATTTTCTTATATATAAATATAAAGTTGTCTTATTCCACTTTTTAAACTAAGCAAGCACTTTGGCTCTAAGAGAACTGGACTTCTTGCAAGTGGCCTCTGTTTCCTTCTTCCCTCTGCCCTGTCAGCTTCTCTTCCAAATTCACACAAGAAACATGGTACTTAGAACTACATTTCAAAGTAAGGATTCTCTAGACTCATAAGGACATTTCTAAAATTGACAGTTTTCTTATTTTAGACACGGACAAATAGCTATTGGCCCAGAAGAGAGGATATGAGACCTCTAATCTGAGACATAGTTCTTCATAGGTAATAAGTCAAGTTACTTCATCTAAGATTTGGATACTTAACCCTTAAAAGTGGCAGTTGAACTGGGTTTATGAAAGCTGGTATATTAAAGAGACTGAGATCTTTGATCTGGAGTATCATTATCTAGTGGAAACTTTCCAAAACTACATACATATGATTTCTGAAACCTTGTAAAGGTGAACTGATGCGATGCCCAAAATCTCTTTTCCTTGTCCTCCTTCCCTCTGTTCTTTTAGGGTATTTCTCCCTTTAAAGTAGTAGTTCTTAGCCATGGCTAGAGCAAAACCACCTGGAGAGCTTTTTAAAAATTCTATTACATGAACAATACTCGCTTAAATTATAAGGTGAGTGGAGAAAGGATATAAAGTTTGGTATTTTTTTTTTAAAGTAGCCAGTTAATTCTGATACACAGAGTAAATCAAAAAGCATTGATTTACAAGGTTCTGATTTTGTGTTGGCTTTCTGAAAAATTAGAAAATAAAAATGCTGAACCAATTTGTAGCATCTATTTTTTTTTTCTGAAGTGATTCACAATTTATGAATCTTCATATTTGGTTCAAAACTATTTTTTCATATACATTAAAGTGCAAATTCTATGTTTCTGATTGCTTCTGTTTCTCTTTGCTATTATCTTTAATGTCTTCTATTGAAACAAGACAGCAATTTCTCTTGATTTTCTAAAAAAACAAATTGACTTTATGGTTTACATACTGTTTAGTCACTACCACACAAATGTTTGAAAGTTTGCATACTATAGGAGAGAAAAAATAATTTTTGCTTTCTTCATCTGGGTTCTTAGCTGACCTGCCTATAATAAAATACAAATTAGTAAATGAAAACAAACAGCAGTTTATTAACATGTATACCTTACCTATACTTGGGAAATACCCAGGGAAAAATGAGCAACTTCCCGAGGTGGCTCAAATTCAGTATTAAATACCAGCTTAATAGAAAAGGAGAAGCAGGAATTGAGGCTTCTCAGGGGAGAGTAAATGATTTAAAAAATAAATAAATGGACTTTTATAAGAATAGATGGGAGATGTAATAGTTAGTGACAAAGTTTGGGTCTGGTGTCAACTTTTAAGTTCTGTGGTCAGAGTCAATCTTGCCTGGTAGATAAAACTCCTTAGGTAGAAGATTTATGACAGCTGAGTTCCTTTTTTGAGGATTTGTCTCTAGGTAGGTAAGAGAAATTCAGAGAAAGTCTCTCTCTGCATTTGAGTCTATAGCTCAAAATAATCAAGATAACAAAATGGCATATTTAGTGGTGGCATGTCCTGAACACCTACAGACATATTCTGTTACCCTTCAATACCAATCACGTACATATCTCTAGATCACACTTTTGAAAAACCACTTAACACATTAAGCTTTCTCACTTATATTATTCAATTTTATAGAATACTCCACAGATATCTAAGGTTCTTATTCTATTAAAAAATGTCAAGTAATTTTAAGTTTATTTCAAAGAATAATTTGAAATTACTTCTAATGAGAATAAACAAATAAAGTACCAAAGCAGGATTACATTTGAACATCAAAAAAACAAAAGTCATATCTATAAAAAAAATACACAACTTAAAGATAGACAGCAAAGGTGACAAAATTGTTAAAAATTTTGCATACTCTGGTTCAGTTATTAATTCAAATGAAGATTGCAACCAAGAAGTCAAGAGAAGGCTAAGACTCAAAAGGGCAGCAATGGAAGAATTAGGAAAGATCATCAAGAGTGAAGGTGTGTCAGTAGACCAAGGTTAAGATCATCAACACACTTGTATTCTTAATAGCTATATAAAGATAGGAAAGTTGGACTGTGAAGAGGGCTGATAGAAAAAAAAATTGAATCGTTTGAAATATGGTGTTAAAGATAAACTCTATGGATACCGTGGACCACTAGAAAATGAATAAGTGGATTCTAGAACAAATTAAGCTTGAAACATTGCTGGAGACAAAAATAAAAATACTGAAGCTGTCTTATTTCAAGTATATTGGGAAATGATAGGATTCTTTGGAAAAGATAATGAGGGAGAAGCTAGAAGGTAACAGCGAAAGAAGAAGACCACGTATGACATGGATTGACTCCAAAAAATAAGTAATAAGCATTAGTCTACAGGAGCTGAACAGTGCTGTTGAGGACAGGACATTGTAGACATCACTGATTTGAAGAGTCACCAGGAGCTGGAAAAGCCTCAACAGCACGTACCAACAACAGAGTGGAAGTAGTTATTCTAGTGATGAGAGATTGGAAAGAAGACCATTTGTTTTTCTCTTCATCAGTTATCTGCTTTGGCTTTTAAATTTGGTTTAAGGGGCATTCTTCCAAGAAAGATGAAATGTTTACTTTGTGGAACAATCAAGTATCAGAAAAGTCTGAGCATAATGTTAAGGTCCTGAGTGCTTCTGATATCACAGGAAGAAGCACATATGCCCAGGAATAGAGCCGAGCTAGGAACAGAAGCCCCAGCAGAATGAGGAAGCGTTAGGTAAGAGGTAAATTCTTCCCCATATCTGATGTGAGAATTAGTGCCATATATTTTTAATATTATTTGTTCAGGTCAGAGGAAGATCTTACTATTTGTTGCAGTGGTACATGGTCTACAATGTTTGGCTCTCTTTGGTGAGTGTAATGAAACATTAAATGGTTTTATGACTCCTGATCATTAATCCCAACTCTTGACTCATCAATAGCTCTTTTTCACCGCCTTCTCTTTTTAAAATTGCCAAAAGCAATATCCAACTGGAAAAGGACACAGAGTTTACAGGTTAGATGAGGTGCCTTCTTTTTGTGCTTGACTACTTCTCTTCCCTACCATTTCTTCTTCACCAGAAACTTGGCAGGTGATTAGGGGTTCCTCATCCTGTGTCCTGCCTTAAAGCTGGTTGTCTAGCAGCTCTTCCTTCTGCTCAGTCAGACATATAAGCAGAGACAATGGCCTAACAGATGCTGATATTCATCCTGGATTAGCCTGTGTTGATTTTATGCTTATTAGTCTGAGCTAGTCACAGCCAGCTGGTTGCTGTTTGCCTTGACCGAGCAGTAGAAATATACACAACTGTAATGATCCCTTGTGTGCATATACACACAGGTACTGGTTGCCATAACAATTTCTCCCATAGTATGAGGAGTTATTTTTGATTTCTTATGTTTTATTTAGTTGAGGTTTTTTTTTGTTTGTTTTTAATTTTATTTTAGTGTGTGTGTGTGTGTGTGTGTTTGTGTGTGTTTGTGTGTGTGTGTGTGTGTGTGTGTGTGTGTGTGTGTGTTTGGTCTTTAAAATTCATATTTTTAGGGACAGGCAGAGAGGGAATAGCAAGGAACCAGTTTATAAGACAGCTATAATAAAAAAAAAAAAACACTCCCCATATTTTACTCTGTAGTAACTGGAGAAAGAAGGTAAAATTTAACTTTGTTTGCTTATTAGTTTTCTCCTAATAACAGTGAGAAGCCATTACAGGTGTTTAGACTCATAAGCAAGCTGCCTTTAAGGCATAGCTAATGAAATGTTTCCTGGACAGCCAGATATCACACTGGCTAGTGCTTCAATATTCACAACTTACTTCTTTATGGGTCCCAAGAGTGAAATGTTTTGAACTGGTCAGTAAGCCTTGGGAGTTTGCTGTGACCTGTTCTACTTCAGAACTAGAAACTGACAGAATGCCACAGGCATTGTTTTACCTGATAGTAAAAGAAAATGAAAAATACTTTTCACAACTGCAATTTAGCTTTTCTGGTCTAGCCAATATTCTTGACTTGATTTATAAAATATTTAAACTTTTTTAAAAGTTTAAATTTTAAAATAGTTTACCTGGCCTATAATATAATCTCTTCTATCCCCAACCAGTCTGGCTTTAGCAATTTTTTTCTTTATACTCCCCTAAACTACTTACCCATTCTTTCTTTTATCCCTTAATATTAAATGATTAATAG
Organism: Macroglossus sobrinus; assembly: GCA_004027375.1. NCBI lineage: Eukaryota > Metazoa > Chordata > Mammalia > Chiroptera > Pteropodidae > Macroglossus > Macroglossus sobrinus. Next base: position 77,345 of record PVKZ01003101.1, read on the forward strand.
TATTTTCTAAGATAAGTATATGTAATTATTCTTCTCATTCTCGTCTTTCTATGAAATCATATTAAAAGGGAAATTGAACTGCCTGACTTGTTTATTAGACCTGCTTTTAGATTACTGTTAGATATGTCTAAAGCAGATGGAATATTTGCTTTTAGTTCTGATTTAGAAGAAAATGAGGTATTATTATTAAATATTATTAAAATATTAAAATATACTTGTTCTATATTTTAATAATTTGGATAAAGATATAGTTGTTATGCTTATCAAATTTGTGTTTGTCTTCTCTCTATAAAAAACAGTAAATATATTTGATATTAAAATCAAGATCTGAGAATAGGTCAGCAGACTTAGAATGAAGGACTTGAAATAATAAAAACCTGATAAATATAAATGTGAAATTTCTCACTTAGACTCAGAAAAATCAATTGCTTAATTTTAATATTGGGACAATTTTGAATTAAAAGGATTTTAGATTAAAAATAAAAAATACACAGTATGTGTTGACTGCTTCCCATTCCTTTGCCCTAGGAAGACATTTCTAATAGCACACTACTCTTTCCTTTGGAGCCAGAATAAAATTGTGGATCTTGCTCAATAGAATGACTAGCAATTGATTAAAGTTGGCACTAGGGTTGAAACAATGACTTACAGATTTTGGATTTGAGGCCTGGACTTGAGGACTTACAGATTTTGAATTTGAAGCCTAGTTCTGACATATAGATTTGGACTTAATGGCTCCACCAGGACTAGAAAGTTAAGTTGTATGACTTTAGGAAAATTATCTTCCTTCCTAATCCTCAGTTATTATTTAGTATTTGTAAAAATTGGATTTAAACTATTTTATTTCTAAAATCTTTTTAATTCTGATACTTTTTTTGAGAAAATTGAAATATATAAAAGTCCTGCTCTAGATTTAAAATAGTCAATGCAATCAAACTGAATTAGAGCCATTTAATTTGAAATTGCTAATATGAAGTGATGTGTATATAACTAAATTTTCATATAATTTTCTAAATGTTATATGTGAAGGATGATATTAGTGAGTTGGAGTTATATAGAAGAGAGAAGCTAAATAATGAAGAGTTTGAAAAAATAACATGTGAACATGTTATGGGAAATGGGCAATGTTTCATTCTACAAACAAATAAAACAAAACAAAACAAAAAACTAAAAACAATAGAGTATGAGCTTGCTTTCTTATGAATAACTATTAAGTAAAATAGGCACTAAAATTCTTTCTTTGAAAATTTAAATGAGATCCAAATTTCAGACAGGCAGGTTTGAATATGGAATAGTTTTTTATACTAAAAACTGTACTACAATGGATTGGGCATCTTTTGAGCTCACAAGATATTCTTTTATAATGGCTAAAGATTTTGGAAACTCAGTTATGAGACAGGCACTGTCCTAAGTGCTTTACTCATTTAATGTCCTTATTTACCCAATGAGGTAAATACTCTTATAATCTCTGCTTTAAAAATGAGGAAATAGTGGGCTAGAGAAATTGAGTAATTTGTTCAATATTGTAAAAACAGGTTTAGTAAGTTGTCCAAAGTCATCCAAAGTGGTTAAAGACAGGACTTGCCAAAAAGCCTCAATCTAGAGCCTAGGTTGTTAACCATATTCTTTACTGTCTGCACTAAAATTAAATATTAGCTTAATGCTCATTTCTAGAGATATATAAGAAAAAAAGGAAAATGGAAATGTATAATATCTAAGGCTTCTTCTCACTCTATGATTAATTTTGAATTGAAATTGCCCATATTTATCCTTTAAGTTCATGCAAATACAGTAATTTGAAAGACTACTTAATTTTTTTAATTTACTATTTCTCCTAATATGGTACAGTTGCTGAAAATAACTCGAAAAATATAAATAGTGTCAATGTTAATATAACATGGGTAAAATTATCTAATTTTATATGTATTCTCCCTGTTGATGACTTTTGATAATCTTAGCTAAGAGATTCAAACTTAGGAAGCTATAAGAAAAATAAAAGGCATTAAAAAAAAATATCACTGCCTTATTGCAGAAGTCTAACATTTAATATCACTTTCCATAAAAAAAATTCATCTCCGTTGCTCATTGGCACTTATACTAGTCACAGTAAATGTTACTAAAATTTATGCTTACTTTTTCATTGCTTCTACTCAGTAGCTGAAGCACCTATTAATAATCAATCCATAAAGCTTATAGAAAATCAACCTAATGACATGAAAATTCTAGAGAAAATAAAAAGTCTGGATCTGCTGTTTTTTCATTTAAAAGTATAACCTATAACTCTCTTTATATACATAGCCCTTCATTATTTTCTCCAAACTTTCTGGGTCTTTCATGGTCAAGTAATTCAAGGCTTGGAAAAACTGTCCAGGAACTTCTGGCTTTCATACAGTCTATCCAACGAAATAAAATTGTAGTTTATGATTCTCATCTCTATATCTTTCAGAGTTATATGTATTTTATTCTTTTGTTATTTTTATATGCAATTAAATTAATAACTCGATGATACTAAATAAAGTCATTATAGCTTAAACTCAATAAGTAATTGAGGAAATGATAGAGACTTATATTCTGTAATCAGATTGAGTCTGTCACTATTGGTTCTGTAATTCTTTATCCCAACCCTTTTATTCCTCCTGGATCATCAATAATCCTCAGTGACCTCTGTGGATAAAGCTAGGACCCAGAGCATCATTCATCAAGCTGCTTCATCTGTTGCTACTCAGAGATGCAAGAGAAGTTCTCTGGCATTCTTCCAATAGAAGCCCATATTATGCTATGTTATTTATTTGTTTATTTATTTTAAAACTTGACCTTGCTTGGCAATCATCTTTTATTCTTCTTTCTCCAATTTTCTAACTTCTCATGGACATATTATCTCTCGATTTTTATATCTATCAATTATCTATCTATCTATCTATTGTCATCTATCTATCTACTTCTTTATTTTACATGTCCATTCAAGAGTCTTTTGCTCAAGAATTAAAATGCATTATTTATTATTTGTATTATACATAACCTCACCAGCATTTCCTCTCTTAACAATTGATCAATAAAAGGTGAAGGATATGTGGTTTCTCCTCAGTCAAAATAACATTAAGTTTGGTTGATATATGAGTTTTGATGATAGCATTGGTTTGCAAGATTGCTGAGAGAAATGAGTAGTGGAAACAATATAAAAAAATGCTATCTGAGTGAAAGTAGTATTATAACTTCTATTGTGCAATAGAAAGTGTGTTTATTGTTAGAAAAAGTAGCTAAAATAATTGTTTTCTCTGATTTATACTTTATATGCTAAAGTTAAGTACTTAAATTCTTGAAGTCAAAGACTTATGTTATTTATAGCTGAGTTTCTACTAGGCCATGCACAGTTACTAGACCCAGTAAATGGTCATTAAATCAATAGAATGAATAAATGAATGAATGAATGAATGAATAAATAAATGAGTTTATAATCAGTTATAAAAAGTTCTAATGTGACTATTTTTAGCCCAGTTGGTATGCTATATAAAAAGTCATAGTGTGACTATTTGTAGCCCCATTGGTATGCTACATAAATTATTGTACCTAAAAAATAATAGAACCAGTCAGGAAAAACATATAATATGTGATTTTAGTAAGCTTTCTCAATTCTATGTTACAAATATCTGTTACTATATTTTGAAATAAAAAGTCTTTGTCTACCATGTTTGTTAGACAAGTATATTTACATATCAATAAAACAGAAAAGAAATAATTCTAACATGTACCCTTAGTTGGGTATATAGTCTTATTTATCGCTCATCATTTTTATTTGTAACTGACTCATCTGTATTGTGTGATACACTAGACTAGATGCTCTTTAATTTAATTTGAATATCTGGTAATTTTATGATGTAAGTTTTTTCCAGTGAAAAAGATAAAAATAATGTTCATAAAAGTGTTGAGAATCCCAATCATATAAAATCATGGGAACTCAGATCTTTGAAACAAACCCTTCAGTTATTGTGTATAAAAAGTGAGTTCCTATGAATTCAATACAATACTGGAGAGCTACAGAGTGAGGCAGTGGTAGAACTTTATTTTCCTGGAACTGGGATTGTTATTTTTATTTTTAATTAGCTTAGTTCTTCCCACAGAAATTCCATTGATTGTTGTAAATTCATTCCAGAAGACTAGGTTATATTTTTATGATTTGTTTGTTTTTTTTTGTATCAGCTAGAAAGACCTTACTTTGGTCCAAAATTGCCAGTAAATTTGAGTTTAGTCACTCCTGGCTTGGGTAATAATAACATGTCAATACTGGGCTATAATAAATTTACTAAGGTTTTGTATCTTTACACCTTCTTCAAGATATCTTTTAGTAGTGTCCAATTTCCTGCTAATATCAAGGTTGCCCCCTAATCCATGTTTGTATGAAAGTGCTGATCACCCTACATATTACGTCTATTTCATACTAAATTTTCAGCAATTAATAGGAAGATGTTAAAATAAAAGCTAATCTGTAGCCCTGGACTGGCAGACAATTTAACCGTCCATTAACTGTTCTCTTTCAACCTTTTGACTTTTGTTTAGGCAACAGAAAACAGTCACTGATATCAACTCTGAATTCATAGAGGATTCAGAACCCTAGGCAAAAGTGAAGAAATGATTAGTTGCTTGCAAAGAAAAGAGAATCCTTAGGGACATTTGATGTGTTGCTAATTTATTTCTGTAATGTGTGAAAAAACAAATGCTTAATTATATTAACTCTCTTTACTCTCTAATATATACGTTTTAATTTTCTTTGGTTATAATGCTCAGCTTCTGAAAATTATTTTTTTTAATGTAGATTTATACATGTGTGTCTTTCTGCTTTTTTTTTTGTTTCTTGTTTTTAGCCAATCTCAATCTTATTTCCTGAGCAAATTTCTTCTTTTAATTTTAGTATTCCTTCTATTATTTTATCTTTAATTATTTTAGTTTTTAGTTCTTTGATGGAACAGATTTGATGCCTCTCCTTTTCTTATGTATTCATTTTAATTTTAGAACTTTTACCTAACACTTCTTGATAACACATCCTTTAGGATACAAGATCGAGAATTTCAATATCAGGATATAATTTGGAATCTGTTGTAGGAGACCATTAGAGCTGTCAACCTTTTATAAGGCCAAACTAAGTAATATTTTTTTGGAAAACAATAACATATTTACATTAGGTTTGCCAGAATACTCTTCAATTTAATTCATTGAGAAAATTGTAAGAAAATATAAAGATGAAACTAAAATATTTCTGTGGAATTTGCATTTCAGAATAAAGACTTAGTACTAGAAATTAGAAAGTGCCAAATGCATGCACGCACGTGCGCGCGCGCGCGCGCACACACACACACACACACAAACATCCCGTAGATGGCTTTAAAATATTTCCCAGGTTGTTGTTATTTTGCATCCATTTACTTTATTTTCTTTTGGAACTTACTCAGTTCTATTCTGGTTCTTTGGATTTTATCTCCACCCAACTCCTAGATATCTAGGAGTAGAATCAGATTTAGAGTGGTTGAGGGAGAGATAAAATATAAAATGCAGATTGTTTTAAAAAACATATTACGGGCTGCTGAAAATTTTATCAGGAACTAAATATTATAAATTTAACTGGAAAACTTGTAGCTGCTGGGAAGTTTTTTAAACTGGAATGCAAAACAGAATAATTTTAGGAAAAAAGAAACAAGGCTTACGGATATTATTGAAGAGATCATTAGCAATAAGTCAGGAATCAATTCATTGTAAGCCCAGAATTCTGCTAAAGGTAGGTTAGTCAGATGTTACATTAAGTTTGTTGGCCCTTCATGGATAACTTGCAAGTAGCATTATTTATTATATAGTAACTTTACAAACATTTCAGAAAAAAAAAATAAAACCACATAACGCAAGTGAATTTAGTACGATTTTACTAATTAATACTTCATAATAAACTTAGATGATATTAAGATGAATCCTACATTCAGATGAAGACGAGAAAAAAATTAACAATTTTTTTTGGCTATAGGATTTGAGATGTGTGTGAGATTCTCCAGGTGCACAGAAACAGGTTTCACCACACTTAATTTTTTAATTAGCCAAACCATTGAAACTACTGCAAGAATGTATCTCACTGTTTTTTTTCTTTTTTAATTTCCTTATTATCTTTTCCAGCCACTTTGCACCTTTTAAGTATATTTTAGCTTCCATTCCTCCTTCTGAAATACTTTTGATAATTTGAGAGAATCCTGGAACTAAGGTTGAAAGCAAAATAAAATAATGTACATATGAGCTAGGTGTTGATGTTTTCACTGCCTTGCTTTGTAAACTTTAATGAATTATTCTATCTCCACTTTCCTCGATTCATAAAAAAAGTTTGAAAAAACATTCAAACAAAAAGTCTGTAATAGCTGTTTTACACACACACGTATACATACATTGCATATGAGCTGAGTATAAAAATATTTGATATTTACTGAATTTTTTTCAAGTCATTTCATTACTTATAGTTACATTTCTTTATACTTTGGTTACATTTTCCGAGTATTAGAATATTACTTGCCTTTGCCTGATCCTGTCTAATTGCCTTCTCAGTCCTTCAGCCTAGCCACTTTTGCTACATTATCTCAGTGCCTCTGTTACTTTAAATACACATTTCTATTAAAGTGCATTTTATTATCAGGAGTCTTCATGCATCATAGACTTGGGGGGAGGGGAAGCCCGTTACTGGAATCTGTGATACTAACAGTGCTAAGAATCAAATCAGGATGCTGACTATTTGTTCTCTGACCAGTCCAGAAAAATCCAGCTATTTTTCAAAATACCACTGGCATGCTCATTATCATGGTTAAAAAAGTTTAAGCCATTGAGAATTTCATCTATATTGACTCAAATAAACTAAAACAACATAAAAAAAAAGAAATAGATGAAAAGATGCATCAAACATTAAATAATAGATATTGTTTTAAATACAACTACATATTCAAAGTTTTGATAACATCGATACCAGTAGTAAATAGATCTAAAACAAGAGTAATTAATTTTTTAAAAATCCAAGTAGAAAATAAACATCTGATAACGAGTATGTTCTCCAGTAATTAAAGATTTGCAAATTAAAACAATAAAAGATACTTTTAAAGCAACAAACATAATTCCCAATGCTAATGAGGCTGGGATAAAACTAGTACATTTATACGTTAACTGGTAGCATTGTAAATTGGTACAAAGTTTGTGAAAAGCAGTATCATCATTCTGGAGACCTTTGAAAATGTTTCTACAATTGATCTTTAAATTCATTTTTCAATTAATTAAAAAATACAAAATTAAACAAAACTTTCTATCTTTAAGATGTTATTTGAAGCATTTAAAAAATTATCAAAACAGTGGAAAATAATTTAATGATCCAAAGTCTTACAACTTAATATTAAATAAGAAAAAAAAGGAGTAGATTTCAAAATCATATGAACATTATATATGTATATGCTCTAAGACTAAATGGGAAACAAATTACAAAAGCAACTCTTTACCTATTGTGATTATTATTTAGGCAGTTTTATTTTCAAAATTTTTTTATTAAATTGTTTTAATAATAGATTATGTAAAGAGACCATTTTTTATTAAAATATAATCTTATCAAAATTGCAATTCTCCTAAGTGATATTATAAACTTAGCAGGAATGTATTGACAACAAATTAGACCCAAGAAAGTAGGCTTTTAGGATTCAGAAAGGAGAATTATTTAGGAAAAGATTGTCTCAAAAAAAAAAAAAGTCATTGAAAAAAAACTGTTAGTGAATAAAATTCAGAACTTTTCTACTTTAAAATTTGACTTTGGAGTCAGTGAAGTCAAAGTATTAATGATCTTTATTGTAATAATAAAATGAGTGAAAGTCACCGTTTTGGTATGAGTTTATTTGGCTATATTTTACTTACTAAGTATAGATGTTTTCTTATATGTCTTCTTTTGTTTGTATTTATTTGTACTTTCTTCTTCCAAATTACTCTTTTATGTTATTCCAATATCAAAGAATGAATATATGATTTTTTACATATGTAAGTATTTTATATAAACATTTTAAGCATGCTACTTTATATCCTAAATATTTCTTTTAATTTCATATACATTTGTTTTATTTCTTCACTTACTGAATATCTTATGATAAATCTATTTTAGTTGCTATTTGAATTTCTAGTCCTCTTTTCCTATGTGAATTAGATTTCTTTCTATTTATCCTTCTGTATCATTTTAAATTATGAATAAGTTAACCAAGGTGACAGCTTGGATGATCTCCAGATGTTTCAGTAAGTACATGTTCATATGCTTTTTATCAATATCCTTCATATAAGAAAATGGTTTTTGGTGTTCTTAAGTCCCTAAATTATGATTGACCTATGTAAAAATATAAAACTCAATAATCTCACATAAGTTATTGTCTGAAATAAGGGTCTGAGATTTGCTCATGGAAGGCAAAAATCTTCCCTCCATAGTTATGACCCTTACACTCTCCATGACAGCTTTTACCAACAAAGCTGTGAAATAGGTTTCCATGTTTAATGCAGCCTTTCTCAGATGGTTTTTTAACATAAAACATATTTAGGCATTAATCTTTGTTTTCTATTCATGCTCTTGAAAAAAATCTATCACGGCAAATATCTCTTTCAAGATCATGAATGAAAGTACAAGTTGTCTTATTTTAAATATTTTTTTATAATAAATATAATTCATAAAATCCCAGTGAAGCTGGAATAAGTTCACTATTACAGGGTTCTATCTTCATATAAGGCCATATTCTTCTTGGTAGCTTAACACTATTAAGAAACAGATTTTATCCGTTATTTAAACATGGCAACATGAGTTAGTCTAAATAATGTGTGAACATTTAAGTATATATTTTTTTATGTTAATATTTCAGAAGCAAAATTTAAGTGACTTAACAAAGATATAAAAAAGAAAGAAATATGCTCTTTGATTCAATAGTCTATACACTTCATCTTATTCTTAAGAAATTTTAAATGTGGTAAATGAATATACCATTTACTCATCAGAATGTTAAAGCAGACACAATTTAATTTTATTTTAAAGAGAAAAAATTGGAACTCTTTACAATGGCCAGTACATATAACCTTTTAGGAAAACAGATAATTCTATATCTTACTTCTAAAAATGTATATGATAACTCTATGTTAAAAAAAACAATCTCCTTTCTTCACACACACACACACACACACACACACACACTCATGCACATGTAAATACTAATTTTTGTTATTATTGAAGAAAACAGATGTATAAATTTTTCTCTCTTTATTCTTATGTTCATCTTAAGTTTTGTATCCAGTAAATGTAAATAACAATTTTCAATATCTTCAGTGGCAAAGAGAATTTGCACTGAGCGTTTGTTAAAAATAGCAAAATAGATTTTATTTGAACTATTGCTATAGGAGAGAGTGATTGCAGTATAGAACTGAGCTCAACTCCTAATATAGCAAAGATAGCTGAGAATTTATAGTCATTGTGTAGAATGAGAGAGTCAGAGAATGGAAAATCACTAAGAGAAACTTGATTAGATATTAAGGGGGAAAAAAGTTTTGTATAAAGTAGGTTCAGCAGCCTAAAAGAAGGCAGAGTGAAGAAGAGGACTGAAATAGCCTGACTAAAGTTTGGTTAAGGAGTGAGTCCTTGTTATTAGTTAGCCACCATTATATTCTTTGTGTTTAGGGCCTTAATCTTAATATTAGATACTCATTGGCTGTTAGATCTGGAAGGCGCCTCAATGATCATCTCTCAGTATAGAAGGGAAAACTGAGGCCCACAGAGGTTAAGCAATCTGTACAAAGTCACATGCTAAAAGGTGGCATAGCCCTTCTGGACCTATAGCTCCAAAGCCTACGCCAAGGGAGATGTTTTCTTAAACATTTTTTCTTGCCTATTATGGCAGATATTATCCATTTTCCCACCTTAACAAACAATAGATTTTCTCTTTAACCAAAACTCTTTCATGGTAGAGTTATGTATGTACTGTCTATTGTAAATAAACCAAATTTCTCTATATTTATTTCCCAGGTACTCCAGAATTAAACTGCCACTACACAATTCTAAGTATGAACAATAGTGGTAAATAAATTAAAGGAATTAATAAATGAATGAGTGAATAACTTTCTGTCAAACTATTCCAGGACATAAAAAAATTCTTTAATGAGTTATTTTTCAGTTTATACACATCTCCTCATAATCTTTGAAGAATTTCACTTTAAACTTGATTAAAATGTCTGTATTGTAAACTTTAATTCTCACTATCATTTTAAATAAAAAGATCTTTATCAAAGATTTTCTTTACCAAAGACATTGTTGCTTTACCCAGGTTAAACATGTTGTTTCTATGTATTTATGAATTTTTCATCTCTTAAATTGCTGTGTATTATTTTTTTACCTGACATTTTTCATGTTTCAACACACTGTCCTCTCATTTCATACAGTTTGTCTTATAGTTTTCTACCCTTTTGATTGAGCTCTTTGATTTTTCCTGCCACTGCAAGCCTGAAAAGAAAAGGAAGTTTCTCTCTCTCTCTCTCTCTCTCTCTCTCACACACACACACACACACACACGCACGCACACAAATGTACACACACACACACACACACACACACACACACACAAACACATGCACACATATATTATTTCTGGCCACTCTCTGATCACTCTATGTTTAAGACCATGGCATCTGAACTCCAGAAAAAGCTTGGCCAACTTATTTGCCTTAAAAAAATAAATTTAACATTTCAATGCCTCAATTATTCATATCTAAAATGAAGATGATAACAGATCCTCATATAATTTAGAGGAGGTTATTTCATGAGAAGTGCTTAAATTAGAGCCTAGCACAAAGTAAATTATTCAATAAGTGATATGTTTGTATTGAACTCTCAGTAAATTACCTATTCAAAGATTGAAGACTATTTTAAATTATACTCATAATTATTTTACAAAATTATTGCTCTGGATGCTTTTTTACTAAAGACTTTGATTCAGTATTGTTTTCACTTCAAATTTGTACTATATTCATCCTTTCTTCTAACTCAGAAAACTATCTATCTGTCTCCTGTAGACTTCCTCTCCTAGTTCTCACTGTGGTTATTCTACTACTTTCTGAGACTTCTCACACTATTCAATCACACTACTATCCTCTTTCCTTTCAAACAATGACCTTACTTCCCAGATCATTATAATTCACCTTTCTCTTTAAATTGTTTCTACATCAAACATTTTCTGAACTACTTATTTCCCTTTTCTTTCATAAAAAAAATTTTTTCTCTGCTCTTGTAAATCTACTACAGGTACCAATCTTTAACTTCTTTCATTCCCTCTCCAGTCCTTGTGGCATCATTGAATTTGTTTGCATCTTCAAGCTCTCTCATCTTGACTGGATATATATTTTTTTGTATTCATAAGTTTTCAGAACCTTGTCCTGGAGTTATTCCTTTTTTTATACTACCCTTTTTTTTCTTTCTATTTCTTAGAGTTATCTTTTCCTGCTTCCTTACCTGACTGATACTGTTCTCTCAGAATTAACAGGTGTCAGTTAACAAATCCTCTCTAATCCTAAGCTTCTTAATGTTGAGTACATATTTTAATCTTCCTTTTCATTTTTCCTTCTTTCTTTCATTTTTTTCCTCACAAATAATTTGTTGAAAATCAACCAGCCACCAACTTCTATAATCAGAAGAGTACAAGTATCTGTAACAAAGATTCCTGCCACTCAGATTCCCTATCTAATAGGTGAGACACATAATTAATTACATGATAATAAAAAGAGAAAGTGACTATTCCAGTGAAAGAGATACAAGGAAGATTATTTTACTTTCTTGATGCAATAAATGTTATACCTTCTTTTCAGGATTGTTATTTGAGAGCTATAGTAGTGACTATTCTTTTCTTTTGCAGTAGTTGCAATACGATAAAGTAGAATGTGTTAATCTGCTCTGCACAAGGACTATTGGTTACATAGTGCTGAGTTAAAGAACAGATTTGAGAATTCACATACTTGCATGTATTCAAATGTTCATGCTTTAGGATTTATCTATTTCTGTGTGTGTTAATATGTCCACATAGTAACATATATTTACATTTTAATTAAAGACAAAGGCAAGTTTAATGGAAAGAACACTGGCTGAAGATTAAGGAGATTCAATTTCTAATCCTGGTTCTGGAGATCGTTAGCCAAACCAGAGGAAATCTTTTAATTAGTCTGGGGTTCAATATACTCATCAAAATAAATTGGCTCAGATCTTGAACATTTTCTCTTCTTTGTTTACATTTGTGTCCTAGATGATCTCACCCATTCATAACTGCACTGACAATTTCCAAATGTATAATTCCAATACAGGATATTTTCCCCCTCAAATTCAGTTCTGTTTATTTAACTTACTCTTAATTATTGCTTGTAACTGAACATCTATCAGAACTTCAAGATTTAAATGTCCAAAAATGAACTCCTGGTGACTCTGAAGTCTTCCCTATCTTGACTAATAGTAGCTCCAGACTGTCTGAAACAATGTATGTCTACTCCAAACATGACTCCTTCTTGATTCTAAAATTCAAAAGGCCTTTTATTTATATCCCATGGACTTCATGTCACAGAAAACAGTAACTCTATCTTTTCAGATGTATAAAGCAAAAGCCATAGAGTTATCCTAGATGCCTTATCTTCTATTATACCTCATATCTGATGTGAGAGCACATACTTTTGGTTCTATTTTTTAAATAAATCTAGAATCTGTTATCATTTGTTAAAACCAGAGACCAACCTGCCATTATCTCTCACCAGAACTCTTGCAACACAATTCTATCTGGTTTCCCTAATTTGACTCTTGCATTCCTCACCAAACCACTGTTTATACAAAACAGCTTTAGTGATCCTTTAATAATTTAGGTGTGGTCATGTCATTCTGCCATACTCAGAACTCAACCGCATTCAAAATAAAACCGTAAATCCTTATCACAGCCTGCAAGGCTATAGATAATAGAGCCTTGACCTATTTCAACTGTTCTTGCCCTCCTTCACTTATACTAGGTCTCCTTGCTATCTCTCATATGTATCAAAAATATTCCTTGCCTAATTGAGAGCATTTATCTTCCCCACCCCTTTAACATATTCTTCCCCTGTTCATTACTTTACTCTTTCCTTTCTTCTTTTAGGCCTATTCTCAAATACCACTAACATTAAAAGTGCTTTCCTAACACTCTCTAGGACTCTATAGCTCTTATTCTACTCCATTTTTTTTTTGCAATGGTTATCACTATATATATATATATATATATATATATATATATATATATATGTACATACATATATATAATATATGCACAAATTTTTTTAACTATTTATCTCCATGTTTCCATGACAGCATTATGAGAACAACATTATCTGTTTTATTTTCTGCCACGACGGGAACATATTAGCACTCAACATTAATGATTTCTTAAGCTCACTACCCAAGAAAATCAGGAAAGCTTTCATAAGGAAGGTGATGTTATTTATGAATGTTGTGATAACTAGATAGAAAGATAGGAGATATTATAAGAAGAAGAAATAGCTGTGAATAGTATCTCTATTTAGTTTTGTATTTAAATTATAATAAGAATGAACAACAAAATATTGTGGCAATAAATACATAAACCAAAAAGCATACATTATTATTGAATTTCTTTTAACTTCTTTGGAGGCAACTTCTTTGGAGGACTGTCCTAGGTTTAAGTATAACATCACTTCAAAGATCTTAATTTTTTTACTCCAAATGATAACCAATATAATCTTCTTCCTAGAAAAACAATAGATAGTAATATATGAGAAAATACCCTTTTTGTCATAAAAGTAAGAGTGGCTAGCAAAATTTTAGGAGAGATGTATATACATGTGGTGAGATAGAGTCATACTTAGCCCCTTCAACATGTCTGATTTCCATTAACAAGACATTTGTCAGTAAGAATTAATGACATCTTACATTTGTAGAGTACTCTACAGTTTTCAAAATGTGTTCACATTCATTATCTCATTTTATACTTCAACAGTCTGTTACTGGGCATCATAGATGTTCCCAGTCTTACTAGGCAGGTTAAGGAGCCGCATGGCGCGCGCGCGCGCATGTGTGTGTGTGTGTGTGTGTGTGTGTGTGTGTGTGTGTGTGTAGAGAAAACAGTAGATAAATGAGTTCATTAATGACAGAGAAAAAAATGTAGAAGGAATTGTGAGATGATGTTAGAAAGCAGATGAACCAAAGGCTATTAGGCTGACCTAATTTTCAAGAAGGTTAAAGGATAATTAACCAGAATCGCCTTTGAAGGTATTTTCTTAGCAGCACTATCTGGCTGAGAAAATTAGAAATGGGTAGGAAAGTAATAATATTATTGTCTATCAAGGTTGACAATTTATAATGTTTCAGAATTTTGAGAAAACATTTATCACCTAAATCAATTAGAACATATGCATTACTATGAGATATTTAATCACAAAATTCAAAGATGTTGGACATTTGTGTTGATGCTCAAGAAAACCTAGAGCACAAAATAGCCCTCTCTAGTGCTCAGAAAGATTTTTATTAAAGAGAATTTAAACATTATAAAATGATTGAAGATATGAGGTAAATTGAATTATTTACAATTAATATTATATAGCTAAAATTTGTTGAGCATTTACTATATGCCAAAAACTGTGCTATGAATACTATATTTTCTTTGAAACTAAGCTATCAAATATGCACTATTATTTTCTTAGTTAAAGAAAACTTAGAAAGATCAAGCAGACTTTCCAAAGTCACAGAAATGTTTTGTTACTGAACTGAAATTCAAGCAAAGGTCTATATAAATAGAAAGTCCAAATACTTAACTATGACAGTATTGAGCATCTTGATAGCCTATGAGGTAGACAGAATAATGCTTCTTTCTCCCAAAGATATCTATGTCCTAAAACCTAAAATATTTATTTTTCTCACAGTTCTGAAGGTTAGGAGTCCAAGATCAAGGTGTCAGCAGGTTTGTTTTTTCCAGAGACTTCTCCTTGGCTTGCAGATGGCTGTCTTAGCCCAGTACTCTTATATAGTCTTTACTCTGTGCAAGCACATCCCTAGTGTCTCTTTGGGTGGTCAAATACTCTTCTCACAAGGAAACAAGTCAGATTGGACTATGCCTACTCAAATGGCCTCATTTTTAATTTAATCACATTTTCAAAGGCCCTATCTCCAAATACAGTCACATTCTGATGTACTGGAAATTAAAGTTTCAAAAGTAGAATATTTGGTGGACATATTCAACATGTGAATTCAGCCCATAATGGTTTTGCAGTCAAGGAGTAGGATAAGAGAATGCCCGATTTTTGTCCCTCCAGATAAGTAAAAGAAACTTTTACAAAGCTGTTTGGCATGTTTGAAGTAGTCTTCTCTGAAGCTGAAAGACAGACACATAGGGCCTATAGATGACTCATGACTCAGAAAACCATATGACTTGTGCAGTTAAGATGTAGAAGTAGCTACATGGAAATCAGCATGGACTTTCACAATTTATCTGAGCAAGTGAACCATGCAAATTTCCTGTGGACTGAGGGAGGTGTGAGGGGACATTGAAGAGAGAAATAGTATGAGGTTGTTTGAAGTCCTATTCAAAAGAGCACCTATAGGGTAGAAGGACCCTCAGAAAAGCTGGATAAAGTAAACTTAGATTTCTAAGGACTGCAGAAGAAGTTGAAAATGACTCTCCAGAAATAACACTACACTTATTAGCCCAAATCAAAAGAACTAAAGGAGAAAAGTCATTAGCAGTAGAACTATACAAGCAGAAAACAAAAACAAAATTTAAATACCTACAAGAAAAAGTGTTGGTTTAAACTATAAACCCAAATAATACAAAAGTATCAGAAAAATAAAATAAAAACCTTTCTGCTGCTTTTCTACCCCTTATTCTCAGATAGTCTAAAAAGCTTTTGGTAACTTGAGAAGAACTGAAAAGAAAATAAAGTATCTTAAGTTCTAAACCCATTCTCACAATAGGTTTCTAGGCTGAAAAATGCTAGAGAATATTTGATATGAATTCAGTTTTTAATACTGATTATTATCTTAAACTATTCATTATATTTTTTTATGTTAGTTTAAGTGACCATAGGACAAGTACTGTACTGGTAAATAACAACTGGGTTCCTTAAATATAAAACCTTTGATTTGTGGCATTTGCTCTTTTCTGTGGTATATATTTTCCTACCATGGCTAATTCCTATCTACCAATATGATGTTATAGAAAACAGAGTTGGTAAGAAATGAACACAATTGGATCTACCAATCCTTTGAGCTTGCCCCAGCATACCACCTGTAAGACTATTAAAACTAAGACTATTAAAACTAAATGGGTTTAGACAAATTTATTGAAACATTAATACAGGCTTTAGGGCCCCTCAATGCCATGAGCCTGGAATCAGCCTTAGCAATATGGATATGTGGTCATTGTTTTTTGTAAATTCCACAAATGATATTCAAACCACAATTGGCATGGCTATTTCTTTCCATTATTATTCCCCACCGTCACACTTGCCTTTCAGTCAAGTGGCTTTGTTGTGGCCATGGACACTTTTAAAAGGAGAAGTAATGCATTTTGTAATAGTGATATACCAAATAATGTAAATTGTGTTAGAAAAGTGCTCTTATTCTGCATTACTTAACTTACATTTTAGCTTTAAGGTAATTATTTTTAAAATCTTATATTCTCTTTTAATGAAATATTTGTGCTCCTGAAATTTGCTTGCATATATATTTATTTACAAACACATTAAGTGAGTGGTTGAGGGACAGGCTTTGAAGCTAGGCAATTAGATTGGATTCCTGACTCTGCTATTTGTTATTAATTCACTTTGCCTCTTTGAGCTTCCACTTTAACATCTAGAAATGAGGACAATGAAAACTACTATATTATGTTATAAAATATGTAAAATGTTAGAAGTAGTTGTCATGAAGTAAGCACTAGTTACATAATAGCTATTGTTATTCTCACTTTATTGTTTTTTCTCAATTAAACAAAATATATGCATCTTTAGAAAAATATTTGCAAGATTTAATATTACATGAAATAATGTATACTTCAAAGTACCCATTAAAAATTGATAATTTTATATAACCAATTTTAAAAATCTGTGAAGAAAATATTTTACATTTCTTTTTATAAACACTATTATATCTGAATTCAAGTTCCAAAATCTCCAGTTTTTACTTCATGGAGACTTGTCCTACATTGCACTAGTTGCTATTTTAGGAAAGACTGTCTCTATGGCAGAACTACAGTCCAAACTCATATCTTCATTTGGTTATAGTAAAAGTAACATAAAAGTGAATTTCAATCATGTAAAATGTGCATGGTTAGAAAATAGATTGTGAGATCATCTTCACATTTGGCATAAATGTCAGTAATAGGTCAACCCCCATCCCTTTCAACATGGACATGCACCACTCTATCCTGTGGCATGTTGTGGATGTTAATGAATTTTTAGATGTAAACTGGACTCTCTGGGCTGAAGGAAAGAGGAGACAGAGGAAGAACAAAGAGACATATTAAAAAGTCAGCATTTTAACGGACAAATAGAAGTCATTTACTATAAGAGAGAGCTAAGACTCTGTAAAGTGATCCTTAGAGTATCAAGTTCTCTATGTAAAACCTTATTAAAAAGTACAAAATTATTTTAAATGTAATTGTGAAGATTACCATTTAAATAATTTAATTTTATTCTTGATAAATACATAAAATATTAAAGGGTAAAATTTATAGCCTCATTCTACAAAGCTTTTTAAATGGATATGGTTATTTACATAAAATTTGATTTTTTAAAAAGCAATCAGACCTTCACTTTCTATACTCTGCTTTTTAGTTATTATTTTAACACTGCTTTATATTTTGATTATTTACAATAATTTTCTATTGTTTTCTAGATAGTTCTTTCTTGCTTTTCCAGGAGAATATGGTCATTTGATATATGTGAAATTTATATCAATATTATATCTACAAGGTCACTTCACTGATTGTAGAAGTGAAACTTCGGATCCTTTGTCTGGTTCATCAGGCTACTCCTCTAACCAGATCAGTGACAGAATGCCTGTGGTTTATTTTCTTCACAGTTCATAAATTACTAAGTATTTTTGTACCCAGTTGAGTCTAGATTTGCACCCCACGCTATGAATAAGACTATTACAGAATGCTGATCTGTCAGTGAATAATTACTTTGAAAGGCTTTTGAGATTTCAAAGGTTTTAGAAAATGTGTCTTTAAAAATAGCTAAATGTTTTCAAATCCTTAAAAAATATTGATTCAATTCTGGAATATTGCTAAGAAAAAGTTAACTGCTTTCTATGAAAACGGGCCATTCAAATTATAGATGTTTTGAATTTCTTAGAGAAATCATATTTTAGAGGAATTTGTTTTTTTAAAAAATCCTCTATTATATATTTCTAAAGATTCAAGAATTTGTTTTAAAAATCACAAATTACCAGCAAAGCTTTTTATTTTCAAATGATAATAAGATTATTATATTTTTCTGTTTTTCCCTGAATTAAAATAATCAAAGCTGAACACCAAAAGCACTAAGTATTCAGTATTCTAAGTTAACAGAGACTGTAGTAGTTGAGGACAAATAATTCTCCATTTCCCTTTAGCCTTAAGAGGCACCAGGAATGGTCTTACAAGCCTCAACATCACTCGAAATCCAAATCAATATGAAAGAAGAACTTGAGAGAGAAGCATCTACAGTCTTTGAGGCATGCAGAATTCAAGGTGACAGAACAGGTACAAAGACCTCAAGAGACATATCGGGCCAGCAAATTTGCTGATCTGCTCCTGCATTAGTTAAATAGAGGAAAGGACTAAATAAGAGATAGCAGAGTGAAAATCAAAGAAGGCTACACTCCTCTTCACACTTGCTATTTGATATATAGCAGTTTTCCTAGTCAAACATTCTAGAAAATAGCTCTGTTCTGTCTTCTTGATTTTCTAACCAAGAAGTATATCCTCTAACTGAAGATACCCCAGAAACAACCAATTCCAAAAAGCTATTTTTATTTTGTGGTCTAAATTGGTACCCATGTCAATATGAGCCAGAGAAGAAGTATTAACAGAGAGATGTTTGGTAACTCACTGATTATTACGCCAAAAGAGAGATTATTGCACCAAGAGAGTTCTAGTATAACAGTGAATTACAACTGAAAGAGTTGCAGAACAGAAGTTCTTTCTAAGGAAAAATACTTATGAAAACCAAAGTTAAGATGAGAGACAAAAATAAAGGTACTAGAAGAATTTGAAGATTTTGATACCTATAAGCTAGAGCAAATATCAAACACATACCAACTCAGCTAGTTTAATATAAATCGTCATATGAAAGCCCTATTTAGCTCAATTTCTATTATTTAAAACAAGATATATGATTTTCAAAAGAAAATTATAAGGTATTAATAAGTCTCACTCAGGCAAACATTCTATATGTGATCTTTTGGGCTCAGCTAGACAGTTATAAGCTTTGCCTGGCAGCTTTGTGAGTGGAAGAGGCTGCTCTCCTCATACCTGACTTTGTGCACAGCCAGTGAATTGCATTTCTCTAGAAGAAGTTGCAGATATGCATTTAGAAACCTCCTTCCTGAGTTATAGCTGCATTCCTAACCCAAGTATCTCCATTTGGAGGCCTCCTTATTGAGGGACCTTGCTGACACTTCCCAGGTGCCTCTTCTAAGGCCTCCTTATCACAAGATATTGGCTGAGACACTTTTTCTTTCATTTTAAATCGGTACTTTCCTACTGTAGCTCTTTCACTTCCCCTTTCCCCTAACCTCCTAGATCCATAAACTCAGGCCTTTTATTTTGGGCTCCTTGGCAGAGAGATGATTCCCCTACCTTATCTGCATATCATTTTACCATCACCTGGTGTCATCCCATGGCAAAAATGGAAACACTAGAGAGCCAGAATCTGTTTTTGCCTTTTGATTACATTGTGGAAATAAGTGAATAAAGCTTTAACAAATTGGAAATAATTAAAATATTATAAAGCATTTCCTCAGACTATAATGGAATTGAGCTCGAAACTGACATTAGAAAGATAGTTGAAAAATCCCCAAATATTTGGAAATTAAACAATACATTTCTAAACAACATGTGGGTCAAAGCAAAAGTTTCAGAAATTAATAAATATTTTAAATTAAATAAAAATTAAAAGACAACATAAAAATTTCTAAGATGCAGCAAAAACAGTGTTTAGAGATAAAATTATGGCATTAGATGTGTATATAAGAAAAAAAAAAGATCTAAAATTAATAACCTGAGCTTCCACATCAGAAAACTAGAGAAAAAAATAATAGTTTAAGTCTATTTAAAGGAAGCAGAGAAACAAATGCAAAAACAAAGACCAAAGGAATTAAATTTAGAGCAAAAATCAATGATCTTCAAAACAAGAAAACAAATAGGAAAAAAAAATCTAAATAAAGCCTAGTTGTTTAAAAAGATAATGCTATGCTAAAGCAATGCTAAATAAGAAAAAAAATAGAAAAGATACAAATTAATAAACTCAGAAGCAAAAGAGAGGTCATTAATACTGATTTCATAGACATAAAAATAATTATAAAATAATGTTACAAATGATGATATGCCACACATTTGATTACTCAGATAAAATGTAGCAATTTCTTCAAAGACATAAACTACTAAAACTCACACAAGGAGAAATAAAAAATATGAGTGGGCATATCTTTCTTCAATAAATTGAATCAATAATTAATAACTGTCCAAAAACATAAATCAGTCGGCCCATTTCACTGTATTTCACTGGTGAAATCTACCAGATAGTTAAGGAGCAAAGACATCAACTCTCCAAAATATCTTCCAGAAAATAGAAACATAAGCATCACTTCAAACTCATTCCCTGAGGTCAGCATTATTCTTACAATAAAATCATATAAAAATGTAACACGAAAGAATAACTACGGACCAATATCTCTAATAAACATATTTTAGCAAATCCTTCAGTGTATAAAAAAGACGAGGCAGGACTTATTCTGGATATGCAAGGCTGGTTTAATATTAGAAAATCTATCAATGCAATACATCATATTGACAAGATAAAGAAGAAAAATTATACAATTCTATCATTTGATGTGGAAACATTTTGGCAAAATTGACTATTTATAATTAAAAACTCTCAACAACCTAGGAATAGAAGGGAATGTCCTCAAAATTATAGTAAATATTTATTCACTCCCCCCACCACACACCTATAACTAACATTGCTTTTAATGGGGAGAATCTGGGCAAAATCTTTAAGATAAGGAAGAATGTTTTCTCCAACTCAACATTGTACTAAACATCCTAGCCCTTGCACTAAGACACAGAAGACAAATGAAAAAATAGCCCCCGCTGGAATAATTTGAGCAACAAAATAATGTGACATTTTTTTAAATAAATATTTGTGAGTTCAAACTATTATAAATAAATGATTAAATACATAAATAAATGGAGAATAGACAAAATCTTGTGTGAGAACAACTTTTTTTAAATGTGGATACTCCACTCTAAAAGAGTTTGAGTTTAAATTCCACTTAAGTGTGGGTAGAACAAAGTGACTTCCTTCCAAAGAGTGGAGTATATAAAGGGGCATATACTGAAAAGGGCTTTTTAAAGAGCAACTTTACAGTGGAGAATCCTGAGGAACATTGCTACAGCAAGGTAATTAAATTTAACATTAACCAGAGTAAGTAATTTTAAAAATAAGTGATATAATGTGATGAGAATGGTACTTTACCTCTTTTTTTCTTACTCCTGAAATATATAACTGCAGATTAAACATGAAAGATGCATAATCCCAATTATGGGACATAATGCAATATATCTGACCAGTCCTTCTCACAACTGTGAAGGTCAACAAAATAAGACTCTTAACAGCCAAAAGAAACTTAAGAAGACATGAGTACTATGTGTAATGTGGTATTCAAGATAGAATCCTGGAAAATAAAAAGTACATTAAGTAAAAACTAAGGATATTTGAGCAAAGTACCTATAGTATTTACTTAATAATGATGTATCAATATTGGTTAGTTAATATAACAAATATGCCATAATAATATAAGATGTTAATAGTAATGGATGATGTGTGATAGTTTTTGTACTGTCTTCACAATTTTTCTGAAAATTTCCTGATTTTCTAAATAAAAAATGGTTTATTTTTTTAAAGGTGGGAAAAAAACAAATTAGTAAGAAAATGAAAAAGAAAAAAAAGATGTGGAGTGCATGCCATATCCCTCTAGCACCATAACCCAAAAGGTGTTCACTTTTCAGTTCATATTTATCTTCTGGATTTTTGTCATTCAGCCTTACCTAACTGCAAATTTAGGCTATGAAGCTACTTAAAATTGAGGAGTTCTATTGAAGAGAAGAGGAAAAGAGGGCAGGGCAGGGCAGGGCAAGGGAGGAGATGGAGAGGAGAGGAGGGGAGGGGAGGGAAGGGGAGGGGAGCGAAGGGAATGAGAGGAGAGGAGAGGAGAAAGAAAGGAAGTAGAAGGGATGAGAAGGGAGGCGAGGGGAGAGAAAAAACGTTATAAATTTATTTCACAGCCCCATGAGATTATTATTCTGTAGAAGAAATTTATGTAAGATGAAAAATCGTCAGAAAAGAACAGAATTTTGGAGGAGGGGGGATGCTTTATAAAACTCATGAAGAATACCGTCAGTAAGAGGTATGTTTACTTACTTTAAAAACTAGAGCACTGCTGTCATGTTTGAGAACAATAAGTCTAGGAAATAAAACAGAATTATTTCAGAGCCCAAATGAGAGTAATAGAAAATAGATGAGTTCTGAGCAGTTCATCATATGGTAGATGGTGTCTCCGTGTAGTGTGGGTTGAGAGAGGATATGGAAATTAGTGGACCATAAAAAAAAAACCCTTAAAGGCAAGGTCTATCAGGGGCACCTGTAAAATTTGGAACTGATGACAGAGATTGTTCACTACCTTTAATCTAATTGAAGTAACCTGAATTAGGTAAAATGTGTAATTGCTCCCAATTATATTTGTATTAAATTTTATAATTCCCTTCAGTTGCAATGGCTCCCTTTCCATCTCATAATCTCATACACACACACACACACACACACACACACACACACACACACACATGTGCACACACTACATACAATTAAATTTGGGGAGGTGCTATTATGAGGAAATGAACTCTAAATCTAAACTATGCTAAAGGTAGGTGACCTTGTTAAAGACCATGTTTATTAACTAGTACTTTGGTTAGTCAAATAAAGGCCAGCTGAAAATTTTCTTACATAAGTTAATAAGAAACCAACTAAGGAAAGTAGAATACAAGCTAGGGCAGTAGGCTGGCATCAGGCACTAATGAAAATCCAAAGATTGATGCAAAGAAAGTAGAAATAATTCAGTTTTTTTTCAGGGGAAATGGCTGGATTCTAGTGGTTTAGAGTGTCAGGAAAGAGGCTAGTAAGACCCACTGCCTCCTACTTTTTTACTTGGTGAGAGAAGCTTTAATTTCTTTTTTAATATTGGGGTTACTTGTAAAATCCCTCTTGAGGAAATATGGCTCAATTGCTTTTTAAAAAGTTAAAAAATAATTGATAAGAGAAAGATATAGACGTAGGTAGCCCTACAATTTCTGAGGGGATATGTTCTAATAATATTTTAATTCTGTTCAGTTAAATATATATTGATACTTTTTTTTCAGAGTGTACTGGGATTACAGTAATAGCAGAAGTTTTGGAGTGAGTTGAGAGCTCTTTTCTTCACCACACTGGTCTCTACAATGTCTTCTTCCCGTTTTTTGTTTGTTTTCCACTGATCTATGGAATCAAGGATTTTTTCCTCCATCTTTCAATCACAATATCAGAAGTTGGGTCTTCTAGTCTGATTATTAAGTTTAGATTTTCTGGGACACAGTTAGCATATGTCTAAATTTAAGAGGGTAGGGAAGGTGAAGTAGATCATAGTATTCTTTCTTAATCTCATTGTTAACCGCGAGTTAATGTACATTGTAAACAGGCTTAGTGAAAGAGAATAAAATACTAATACTAAAAGACATCCAAATTTAAGTTTTTGTTAATGTTAATGTACCAAATAAACAAAATATATTAGAGTATTAAATATGGCACTTAATTCCTATTATAAAAAATAACATCTTAGACAGTTTACACCAAGGATAAGAATGTGATTTGAGGAGGGTGCTTTATTGGAACATTTGAATAGGTTCAAAGTTCACTGCCAGGAAAATGATGATAAACATGTTATTTGCAGGAGATGGTGGTGAGAAGGAAAGAATCAAGTTGACAACTGCTTGATAGTGTCACAAGTGTCACTGGCAACATATAGATTGCTGAAGGCTAAAACCAAAAGGTCCCATGGAAGACCAGACAGGAGAAGTGGAGCGGGTCGTGGGGCCTGAGTAGTTTCAATGGCTAGTTGTCAAAGTGGTGCTGGGATCCAGACATAAGAATGAGTCCTGATTTAGAGCATCATAAGTCACAGGAAAGTTGTGGACCAAAATCAGGCTTATGATTAAAGAAAAAAAGAAGAAATTTATTACATCAGAGACCACTTAGGCAAAAAGAAAAAAAAAAAAAGAAGAAGAAGAAAAAAGAAAAAAAAACAGTATCCTAATTGCAGATAAAGAGTGAGGTTAGTAGAAAAGAATTTTAAGTGCTAGAGCATAGTATAGCCCTGATTTTGTCTTTTGTGGTTCTTCTTATAGATCAGAGCACCAAGAACTTCCTAAAGGGCTTCAAAATCAGAGAAACAAAATTCTTGCCTGGAGATCTTTTGGCAACCAATTGGTTGAAGGCAGTAGTATGCTAGCAATAAATCTTCTGGCACTCATTTGGCTATGGTAAACTCTCACTGTAATGGCAGGCTTGCAGGTATCTATTGTCTTGACAGAACAAAGAACAGCAACAAACTACACAAGACATTTTCTGGAATCTTAGATCAAAATGGAGTTGGCAAGAATGTTCTTGGAGAGAAAGGCATTGACTAGGGAGTTTGAGACATTTGTTTCAGGGTTGTCATTTCACAAATAATAGTTTTCTTTGATCTCGGGTTAAATATAAAACACTGTTCCCTTGCATAAGTTTCCATCAAAGTGGGAATGTTCTTTTGCTCTACTTCCATAAAGTATAATATAGAGCAGAACAATAACTATAAAAGGAAATTGGGCATTGTGGACAAGTAATTATTATGCAAATCTAGATTTTCATAGATATAATATAATTGCTATTGTTGGGACTTCAATAGAATTCAGTGAGATTATAAGGGGTGAATTTTTTATTGATAGTAACAGCCTAAATACTATTTAATTCTTTTGGTCAGTTTTAATTTTAGTTAATTTTTTTTCTAGAAATGATTGAGGGAATTGATTCTGATTTACTTTTCTTGAGCTAAAAATATAGCTGGAACATTATTAATAGACTTCATCCAACACTATTATTATGAGACATTGTACATCCCATTAGAGTCTACTGCCATATGCCCCAATACTGCAAATCAACTTTTGTAAAGATTTAACTTGTAATCTGAAGGATGAATACATTAAAATATACAATATTCTTTTAGCTTTTATTCTTGTATGTACTGTTTGATAACAATTGAGTATTTCACAACTCCTCTCAGTCCAAATTTTTTAATTTGCACTCTGTGACTGAAGAAATTGACTATCTGAAGTATAGCCTATTTAATGGTGGTTTTCAGTATGACTGTAGATTCAGTCATATTCTTGGGTTGAGTGCTACATAGCTGCAGGCCTGTCAGTGGGAGTGTAGCTGTTTAATTACCAACTCAGCTGTATTCTCAAACTAGATGCAGTGACAATAATTCTGTGAGTCCAGTGTCTTTCAACTTTCTTTTTTTTAAATATATTTTCTTTATGTGTGTATATATGTATTTGTTTTCATATATACACACATATTTGTGTATATAAGTATGTGTGTGTGTGTGTGTGTATATATATGTGTGTGTAGAGGAAACTAAAGGATGACTGGATATAGTACTGACCAATAAAATGTAATATGACATCACCTATTCTGTTTTATTTTTTAGTGATTTGAATTTTGAAAGTTACTTTAAAAAAAATAATACAACAAAGAATTAAGTTTAACTGGACTAGAGAAAATTCTATAGTTTATAAATTTTACTGTTATGCCCTTAGAAATATACTTGAATTTACAAGTTATAATATCTTAGATAATTTTCTCATTCTGGTCTTCAAGAAGATTTTTCCTCCTAGGTTTATTGAGGTATAATTAACAAAGTTGTAAGATATTTAAAGTGTATAACATTATGATTTGATATATGTATATGCATTATGAAAGGAGTCAGATCTCAAGTTAATTAATAGATATGTCACCTCACATATTTGTTTTTTTTATATAAGTTCATTTAAATTCTACTCTCTTAGCAAATTTCATTTATACAATACAATGTTATTGACTCCAGTAACTATGTTATACATTAACTCTTCATACCTTATTCATCTTCTATCTAAAAATTTGCAACCTTGACCAACCTCTCTCTATTTCCTCAACTCTCGGCCCCTGGCAATCAACACTTCTTTGTTTCTATAAATTCAAGTTTTTCGATTTTTTGTATATGATATTCCACATATAAGTAAGGCCATGCAGTATTTGTGTTTCTCTGTCTGGCTTATTTGACTTAGTATAATGTCCTCCAGATTCATCCATAGTATCACAAATGACAGGATTTCATTTTTTTGTTTGTTTGTTTAGACTGAATAGAATACAAAGAGATTTCTTTAAACACAAAAAAAACAATAAATTTACTTCAAATCTGTAGAATAAGACCTTAAAAGCTCTAAAACAGATGTAGTTCTTTAAAAAGAAATGAGAAAAATACATTGTAATTTACTAAAGCAATCTATACATACACAAGTGTACCTGACATTTCTAGACTCTCTCTTATAATCTCTGGTTTTATTTCTTCAAGTTCTTATTTAAGCAATAGAAAAATGTTCTCCTATCATCTCCATATTGTGCATTTTTGTAGAAAATGTAATAAATAATTTTATATCAGAAGGAAAAAGTTTTCATTGAAAACTAGAAATATAAAATAATGTCATATTTTATCTCCAGTCTTAAATAAAGTCCAATGTCTGGGAGGAGGAATGAAAGTATAATATAAAAAAAAAATAGTTGAAACTTAATACACTCTTGCTTTTGCAGTTATTAATCATTTCCTTACTTACAATCATTCTCCTATAACAAAAAACAATGACTTATTTTAGATTAGTATATAGTAAAAAAAAATATGCATTTAATGCTATACCATATCTCTTCCACCCCTTTTTTTAAGAATTCCTCACTGTATAGGATATACTTTTTTTTTTTAAGCGTTACAGTAAGATGACACAAGTTGTTATAGAAGAAAGTAATATGGAATATAGGAGAATGATATTATTAAAAGTTACTTAAATATAGGTTATTCCATCAGCAGGTGACCACCAGCAGTCCCTTCAATTCCTCTCATCAAGATATGGAAGATTTTTTTCCTTCTCTTGAATTTTTGTTCAACCTATGTCTTATTTTGACTAAGAGATTGAGGAAAAAGTGATGTTTTTCTAATTCCAGAGCTAGGCCCTTAAGAAGATTGGCAGCTTTCATTATCATTCTCTTGGGATACAGCCCCAAATTGAAAAAGTTATGGCAGGATTACTCAGTGATGAAAGAAACAAAAAGACCCAGCCAGCCCATAAGCATTTCAGATACTACTGGAAGTTCCATGAGTGTGAACATGGTGTCCCACCCACACTCTCAGCTGAAGGAAGCCAAATAATTTCACATTTTATCCTCAACCAACACCACATGTCACAGAAAAAAATGTTCAACTGAGTCAGCCAGTTCAAAAATTATAAGAGTAATGAGAAATAATAAATCATTGCTAATTTAAGCCAACAGATTTTGGATTAGTTTTTTACATGAGAATCCATATGTGAAAAATGGTTTCTTTGAGTGTATGTTTTATTGACAAGTATAAGATTTTTGACTGAAATAAACTTTTCTAACAAGGAAAAAAGACCAAGTTATTCTGTCTTCATTCTCATGAGTTAGATATAAGGAGAGTTTAATTATAAGAGAACTTGAGAGATTAGTAACTTTATCAGTTAAAGTACTTTCAGCTGCAAATACAAAATGCCTTATTTATACTTGCTTAAAACAATGAAAACATTAGTAATACCCTATGTTAAGTCTAAGTATTGATATGGTGGCTTAACAATATTTTCAAATAACTAGGCTCTTTTCATCCTTCTGTGTATCATTCTCAGCAAGTTATGCTCTGTATTGTGAGTGTATGATGATTACTTTAGTTACAGACATTACATTTCTATTCAAGGCAAGAAAGGTTCTGTCATCCAACTACTTCTTTTTAAGAGAAAGTAAGTGTTCTTAGTAGCAATTCTAATCAAATAGTAGACATGTGCTATGTTCCATTCACCAGAACAGGGTCATAGGGCCATAACTGACTGCAATGGGAAACTGGTATATTCCCTCTCTGTCAAAGGAATACAAGATTGTTATGACAGCTTAGACTGGTTTTGCTTTGCCGTGTGTAGAAATACATCAATGCTACTCTGAACAAAATTCTACTAACAAGAAATAAAAGATGAAGAGCAAGCAACCAAAAAGATCTGGCAAACTGGGTGAATTCATCCATACTAGTCTTGTATTATTCTGAGTTTAGAAAAAATGATTTTTTAAAAATATATGACTACTATTGCTTTAAAAAAACACTGGCAACAGAGACTATAATAAATATAAAAAAGTATTATTATTAATTTGTTGAGGATGTTTTTATAAAAAATATAAATGATACTAACTTACATAAAATTTTTTCTTTACCTATTAAGATTATCTTGATGAATCACAGTGATTGATTTTTTTACCGAGAAACTAATTTTGCATTCCTCAGATGAATCCAACTCTGTCATGATGTATTACCTCTTTATATTTTAAAGTGTTTGTTTTGCTAACATTTTGTTTATAATTTTTGCATGTATGTTTATGGAAGAGATGGACCTCTAATTTTCTAATTTTCAGTGTCCTTTTTAATTTTGGGACTCAAGTCATAAAATAATTTGAAGAGTACTCTTATTACCCCCATCCCCCCTCCAAAATTTCTGTATGTAATTAGACTTATTTGTTTCTTGAATATTGGTCCTGGCTTGCATTAAGGGAATACAATTTTTGTTCAGTTTATTATGATGCAATTAATCTACTCTAAAATTGAACTATTTTGGGGTACAACTTGATAAGTTAAGACAAATATATACAGTGGCGGTAGCTATAACCATGATCAGGATATAGAATAATTTTATCGAAGTACCACATTTTAGTCATTTCCTCTCAACCCCTAGTAACCAGTGATCTGGCTTCTGTTCTCATTTTCACCCTTTTCAGAATACCCAGAATTATACCTGAAATTTTACGATAGACTCTCCCTTCTTACCCCTTACCCTTTCCTGGGCTAAGGTAAAACAACAAACAACTTTTCTTCAATGTTCCTGAGTATTTCCTCATAAAATCTACTCTTGTATGGTAGGCAGCCTCTAACATGGTCCCCAGTAATTCCCACTTCCTGCTATGTGTGCCCTGTGCAATATGTGTCCCTTGAGTGTATGCTCACTTTTAACTAATACAATATAGCATATGTGATAGGATTTCACTTCTGAGATTTGGTTAGAAAAAGACCGGGGCTTTGTCATGATGCATTCTCTTGCTTTCTCTCAGATTGCCCATTCTGGAAAAGCCAACTACCATGTATTGGTGCATCTATGTGGAAACGCTGCATGAGTGAGTTTGGAAGACATTTTTTTCTAAGATTTGCCGACAGCTTTATGAGTAAGTTTGGAGACAAATCTCAGCCTTGAGATGGTTACAGACATCTTGATCACAGATTTGTAAGAGACCCTAAGCCAGAACAATATAGCTGAGCTACTCCTGGATTCCTGAACCAGAGAAATAATGAGAAAACAAATGTTTGATGTTTTAAATACTAAATTTTAGTTTCTTATGTCCTTTACAACAATTACTGTAAACTTGGTAGCTTAAAATGATAGAAATATATTCTTTTACAGTGCAAAATCAATTTCACTGGTTGAAATTATAGTATCAGCCAGGTCACAATTCATCTGCAGGCTCTAAGGCAGAATCTGTTTCTTGCCTCTTCTAGCATCTGATGTCTCTTCTACCACTCTTTTCTATGTATCTCCTAGTTTGAAAATTATGTTTTCTAGTTTTCTCCTTTTATAGTCTCCCTAGAATTTACTATAACTATTAGCTTATCAAAGATTAAGTTAATATTTACTTTACTCTTCTCCTAAACAAGGACTTTAAATATTCTAATTGTAATTATTCCCTTTTCAGATTATACTGCTCTCTATAATTTTAGTTTTATCTCTCTTGACTCCCTAACACAAATAAAATACCGATATTTTTATTATTTTCTTTATCTTAATATTTGCACATAATTTTACTATTATCTTTGCATATCATTCTTTTTTAAATTATATTCTTTGCAACTAGTTGTTACATAGTTATTAGCTGCACATAGCTATTTAAATATAAATTAGTTAAAATAATTTTAAAATTTAGTTCCTTAGTCACATCTCAAGTGTTTAAAGTCACATGCGGCTTTTCGTTGCCACATTGAACAAAATAAATGTAGAATAGTTTCATCTTTGCAGAAAGTTCTATTGATTAGTACTTCTTTATAAATGCTTTTAGTGATTTTTTATAATAAATGTTATTTTAAAAATTTCTTTATTCTGACCTCTTTCTTAAGAGATAATTTAATGAATATACAATTCTAGTTCAATTATTATTTTCTAATTACTATAAATATATTATCTACCATACTTGTATTTTCATTGTGATAAAGAAAAGGTAGTTTTTGGACTATCTCCAGCTTCTTATAAAATTATCTCTTTCTCTTTGATGTTCTTCCATATCATCTTATTCCATTCAGAAGAACATTTTACTTGTTTTCCTCTAACTTTGTTTAAGTGTTTGAATCTATGATTTTATCTTTTCTCAATTCTGGAATTATTAGTCTATTTCTCTTTAATAATTCTCTCCTATTTTCTCTTTTATATCCTTCAGATGTTTAATTTCTAGTCTGTCTCTTTCCACATTCTCAATTTTTACTTCATATATTTTTCTAGATATAGGTATGCCTTATTTTACAAAATTTCTTTATATATACATTTTCTACTTTACTAAATTCCTCTTTATTTGAGTTTAATCTGCAATTTGATCTGACCTTCATTTTTTTCAAATTTTAATTCTATTTTTAATTTCTAAAAAGTATATTTTCTTGTTTCCCCAAATATACTTGGTCAAGTTTTTTCTTTAAATATTTTCTTTATTTTTAAAACATGTCTTTAACCATATAAAGTACATTTATTTTATATTTTATAGCTTACAATTTTAACATGAGATATTTCAGACCTTAATTTTCTAGTTTAAATTCCAATTCTTATTATGGTGGTAAATTTATTTGTTGATTTTTTTAAAACTGTAAATTTTTGTTCTTATGAACTCTATTTGTTGAAATTATTTGATAATTGTATTGAAATGTGCTCTTCTAGAAACAATTTTTGCTTGGCTTTAGTAATTCCTGAAACTTTGAGCAGCTCAATATCCTTTACATTTTGAGTTTCAGTTTAGCATCCACATGGGTAGAAATTGTAGCTCTAAAACTATAAAGATTTAGTACATAAATGGTTTATTCTAAGAGTTTTCTCAAATTGGGTGAATTTGGGTTTTGTTCCTTTATGTTTGTTTGTTTTGCTTTTTGTTATTTATGATGTGTTCAATTGTATCCAATTTTTATGTGGTTGGAGAGTTGTCCCCTCTACTTGGACTCTATGATTTTCTTTTATTCTCTTTGACAAGAAGCTATGAAAATCCCTGGTGTTTTTAGCCTGCCAGAGTTGTGCAGATATCCTCAGTGATAATGTGTTTTCAAGTCACACTATGCTCCAGATCTCACTTTCAAGCATTTAGTGGTTATAGGCTATTTTCTTTCTTCCACCACTAGCTCAGCTGATTCCTATAAAGATGTTATTATGCAGACATTATTTGCCTTTTAATAAGTTTGATGTCTCATGAACTTATTGTAAAATAAAACATTTAAAAATCTTAAATATTTTTAGCTTTTACTTTTGTTTTTCAGAATTATTCAGTATTATATTATATCTTAAAGATCAAATGTAAAATATATTTTAAAATTCAAGGTACAATTGTTTTAGCTTTATTCCTTCATTGTATGTTATATAAACTGTATATATACACAGTAATTAGCAATAATCAATTTTTCACATAAGACACAACTTTAAGCTAGACTCTATAGTTATAAGAGTTCAGAGGCAATGAATCAAGTTAGAAAGTGAGATGAAAGGAACAGAAAGTTCAGCATAAGTCCCATCCTATACTGCTCCAATCAAAGTAGCTTAGCCTTTTTCTGTTTTACATACTAGAAATCCAAGCAATATTTTATTTTAAAAAAACGCTGTATCGATTTAGAAATGGTTTGAAAATTATTGCTGGAAATCCTCACATTTATTTCTAATGTTTTGGGTACCGACTCAACTATATAGGGGAACCACTTTTATCTTGCTTGAAAATAGTCTGGTTTACATGATTAGTTAGATTACTTATGCAATAACTTTTATTTATTTATTCATCTTAATAGCAGATAATCAGGTGCTAACTCAAAGAGCTTATAATATAGTTTATTATATAACATATATAATATAATAACTATAAGTATATAATTATAAAGGTATATCTGTATATATTTTATGTATTACAAGGTTAATTGTAAAGACGTTTTGTCCATAAACTTGTTTAGATTTTAGGACCTACATAGTCCTGAATATACCATTAAAATGTATATCATTTTAGGAAGCAGAAAATACACAAAAATTCTCTTTCCCCAAAGCATGTATAGTAATTTTGAATTCTTCCTAGACCATATGTATGGTGTACAGTGTTTACATAGACTTGAGAGCTGACCAGAGGGAGAGAACAGGATAGTAAATAGAAAAATGGTAAAATTTGAGGAAAGATTGAATCTTTTGGATACTGATTAAATTGACTTAAGATAATAATGGAACTTAAAGCTAAAATCACAGTTTTAAATCCGGTTATGTAATAACTATTGGGATCATTTATAACTATGTTAAATGGCTAATTTCTAGCGCTATCTTAGGCATCTTTGTGAAAGAAAGCAGGAATAAAGATGGCATCCTGGCAAAGATCATGGAGAGGCAACATTTCTCTAAAAAGATATAAAATTTCCAACAAAAAAACAAAGAAGCATTTTTCTGTAAATATGTCTTTTGACCACTGAAGTACTCTAGAATTTCACAAACTATTCAGGTTTCCCACTTGCTTCGAATGGCAAAAGTGTTTAGTCACCAAAAGAGTAATTTCTTGAGAGGCTTAAAAAATAAATAATCTATTGTAGGATGACAGAGACCTGTTTTCTTACCAGCTGTCCAATTCAGATATGGAATTCTAAGAGGAATTTCCACAAGCAATTTTGTATCTGTTATAAGTTTATTAGTAAGAGACATGATATGTCCTAAGGGTTAGTTCCAAAGAGAGTGGTAACAATACTTAATTTTGTCAGAATATGATTGATTAAAATTTAAGTGTACGATTCTCCATAGAAAAACTTGACTGACTCCTGATTTGAAGGTCTCTTAAAGAGATACATTTTTAGATATAAGGATATTTTATACACATAAGAATTAAAATAGAAGAGATGATTTCCACCAGTCTATAAATTTGACAAATGAAATTCTATAATTACATTTTAATTTACTATGCCTTTGAGTTTGGAAATCTTAGGCAATTAAGGTCAGATTATGCATTTCCTTTAATTCTACCTGAAAATGTTGTTTGAGAAAATAAAAGTCTATTTGTTCTCTAATAAAAAAATCAAGAGGATAACAGATCTCAATGGCAATATAACAATAAAAATATTTTGTTCAAAATTAGTTATTTTATTATGTATGTTTCGAAGCTAAATTATTTTATTTTTAAAATGCACATTCTGATAATTTGCTATTAAATCAGTAAAAGTTTCCTCTTATATGTTACATTAAGCTTTTTCTCTTAAAATCATTTTGTTATATATTTACTTACATATTTCTAGCTCTTGATAGTAAAGCAAGGGCATCTCTCTCTCACTCCTTGTTAAGTCATAATAGAAATTATATAGAAATGATATTATTTAATGATTATAAATTATTTTAACTATAACAGTATTAGAGTATAAGGAAGTTAGCCATAGGAAATTCTAGTGCCTCCAGCAGTACTGATAGCAGATAGAATGTGAATGAAGAAGGAATCAGACAAAGAAAACAAAGTCTCAAGTCACCAGAGCTAAGTGAAGCTCTTCTCAAAGAATCCTCTGTGAATTTCTAAGTTTCTATATCTATATCTATATCATCTATCTATATCTATATCTATCTATATCTACCTATCTCTATATATAATTTAGAGGACATTAGAAATGCTGTTTGTCCTAACAGAGCAGTAAACAGAGTTGAGGTATCAACTGCACCACATCAATAGAAAATGAAAAAAAAAATGGAGAGAAAATAAAACAATTTGACAGAACAATAAAATAATAACTTGAATTGATTCACCTTTTCAGCCCCATTTATTTAGTGGTTAGAGTCTGTTCACTCTGCCTGCTTTCTTTCCATATTCCTTCTAATGAACCCTACCTTAAAATATCAACTCCACCTATAAACTCTCCCATGCAGGAGAGAGGTTTGTTTTCAGAGCATTCCTTTAACCTGTCCAATATTATCATTTGCAAGTTACCTACTCTAACATAATCCTTTGTTAATAGATACAACTGAACAACCACAGACACAGCCTCTTGAGTAAAACAATTAGCATGAAAGAGAAGCCCCAGGATGAACAAAGAGACTGATTCTAGGGAAAAAGATAATATAGTTATAAATGTAAAAACAAATTCAATTAGTATCCTCCAAATCGTTCACAAGGTATCTCCCACATAAAAATAAAACTGTTTACTATGGAAAGTGGTGTGAGGGACTTGTGAAGAACTGAAATTTTTAAATTTTATCATCCAGTCAAAGGCCACTGAGATGAGAAAAAAAAATTCAACCAACCCCAGCATACCTATAAACATATCAGAAGACTTAGACAAGACCAATGAAGCAGCTTCCTGGACTTGAAACTGACCATACACAGGTGAGTTAATTTAGTCAAGATCAGAAAAATGTTTTATCTACATTTTCATAAGCATTATTAAATGGCCATTGTTTTAAGCTTTTGGTTTGAAAGTGGTTTGTTATGTGGCATTATTGAAGCAATCGATAACAAACTGATAATATGGTTTTTAATAGCAAATTATTAAAATTTACCAAAATGAATTTCCTTTGACCAGCTACATTTATTTAAAAATTACCTTAGTTTGATCAGCTAAGTTTTAAAAATGTTATTTGATCAGCTAAAATTATTATCAGATTATAGTTTATTCAATGATAGAAACTATAATTCATTTTTGCTATAAAACAATTGGTAAGATATGTGATTAGAAAAAGGCAACATTTAGAAAGTTAAATACAGTCATTTAGGTTTTAGAAAAGCCTGTTCATATTCATGAATATTCAGTTTTACAAGAAATATTAGAGAAACTTCTTTAAGAAGAAGAAGGAAAAAAAATAAATGTGTGAATAATAAAATGGCAATAACTACACATGTATTAATGATTACTTTCAATGTAAATGAATTAAATGCTTCAATTAAAAAACAGGGTGACTGAATGGATAAGAAAACAAGACCCCTATATATGCTGCTTACAAGAGACTCACTTCAGGTCAAAATACACACATAGTCTGAAAGTAAAGGGGTTAAAAATATATTTTATGAAAATGGAAACAAACAAAAAAAGCTAGGGTAGTAATAGTTATACCAGACAAAATAGACTTTAAAACAAAAGCTATAACAAGAGACAAAAAAGGACCCAGTAATTCTACTTCTGGGTATTGACCCAAACAAACCCAAAACACTACTTCGAAGGGATATGTGAATTCATATGTTCACTGAAGCATTATTTACAATAGTCAAGATATAGAGGAAACCTGGGTGTCCATCAATAAATAAATGGATAAAGAAGAGGTAGTACATATATATAATGGAATATTACTCAGTCGTAAAGAAAATTGAAATCTTGCCATCTTCAACAACATAATTGGACCTAGTAGGTATGAGGCTGAGTAGAGCGAGTCAGAGAAAGACAAATGTCATATGATTTTATTTATATGTGGAATCTAAAGAACAAAATAAATAAAACAGAGAGAAACTCATAGATACAAGAAATATTTTGATAGTTGTGCCAGATGAGGGGGTGTTGAAGAGGGCAATGAGTGAAAAGGGGGAAAGGATTTAGAAGTACAAATTAGCATTTACAAAATAGGCACAGGGATGTAAAGTATAGCATAAGGAATATAGTCAATAATATTATAATAACTATGTATGATTTTAAATTTATTGGGGTGATTACTTTGTAAGTTATATAAATGTCTAATTACCATGTTGTATACCTAAAACTAATATCATATATCAATTATAATTGAAAAAATTAGTATAATCTAAAATATATTAATGAATAAATTAATTTTAAGAACATGAGTAAAAGAACTGAACATAAGTTGTTCATAAAGTGTAAAATTAGTTGTAATTGCCTAAGTGCAATATAAATGTAATATATAGATAAATTTAATAACCTCTTGAACTGTTTCTATGTACAGGCAATATACAAGGAACTGCCTTGGTTACAGATAAAAAGTGAAATAAAGTAGGGGCAATGTCCAGTGCTCAGTTTTCTTATTTTTAAAGTGGATCCAGTAGACAAGATATTGTAAACATTTTTATGTAGTGGTACACTTTCTATAAAAAGAGTTTAATCAAACATAAAAAGAATAAAATCAATTCAAAATATTGGGGTGATGAAATCTCACAGGTAAATCCAATTGGTTTCTTTTTTGACCACCTTCCACCCTAACCCTCAGTTCTGAAGGACCTGAAAGGATGGTTATCTTCTTTTGAAACAGCTCTTATTTCAAATATCTTTTTCACTCATATATCCTTTGGTTCTTCATAAACTTTTCTCATCAGGTTACTCACAATGCCATTCTATTTACAAAGTAATCGGTTTACACATTAAAAATAATTTATCTACTGTGGAAAAAAATGCAATTTTGTATAAGTCAATAAAGAATAATTTTCTTTGAAATGTGGAATAAATGGTTAATTTCTCAGCTCCGTCCTTACCTATACCACAAGGTGCTGCTATAACTCTCAGCCATAATTCTCTTCACAGGATAAAGTTTTCACAAGAGCTAGCTAATCATCTATTCCAAATTGCAGTTAATGTTCCAACAGCAATAGGGCTTGGTGGGGGCGGGAGGGCTCACTGGCAACAAGTTTTGAACAACTGTAAAATATTTATTTAGAAATATTTTTTCCACACATTAATGCATGGATTTATTTAGAATATGTAACTTATTAGACAGTCATAATTAAACTGATTATATAGGTAATGAATCTGCTGTAAAACATTTCAAACTGCACAGAGGTATACAAAGAAAAATACACAAGATTCTCAATTTTTTACGTAGCTTCCAAAATCTGATTACACCCCCAGATGTTGCCAGTATTAATATACAAAATATTTTCTATGTACATGCAATCACACACACATTTTATCTGTTAGAATCATTATTGTATGTACATGCATATTTATATATCTATATGTATATGTTCTCTATGTAAACATATGTTTCTCAAACATTTTTATTTATCAATATAATGTGGGCATTATATAACTTAATAATAAATGCTTTTTTGGCACCTATTAAAATTAATATGTGAGTATACTACTTTATTTGTTAAAATTGGAAAAATACATTGAATAATTTTAGAATTTTGGACCAGCCCTGTATTCTTAGGACTAACTTCATTGGATCACAATATAGTTACCTTTTTCTGTAGGTTGCCAGGTTAGATTTGCTAATATTTTATTGAGGATTTTAGCATGTTTCTTAAATAGAAATATTGAATTAATTTGTTTTTCAGTATTATTATTATTATTATTATTATTATTATTATTATTTGGTTTTGATATCAGGGCAATTTTTGTTTCATCACATTAGTTGAAACATGTTCCTGCTTTATTTTTCTGGAAGAGTTTGGCATTATTTCTTTTTTAAATATTTGTTAGAGTTTGCCAGAATAGTTATATAGCCTAGAGTTTTTTGCTGGTATTTTAAAGATTTTAAATATAAATGTGATATCTTTAAATGAATAAAACTATAGAAGTTACACGAATATACATATGTTAATTTCATCTATGTTATATTTATCAGAAAACCTTCTTTTATTAAAATTTATAAAATTCTTTTGTTAAATTAAATGTCTAGATCTATAGGTATGTTCCCCCTTTTGTGACAGATGTTGGTAATTTGTGTCTTCTTTTTTTGTGTCTAATTTTTTCACTTAGAATGGACAACATGAATAGTGTCCATTTATGTTGTTGAAATTGGAAAGATTTCCCTTTTTCTGATTGAATAATATCCATTGTATACATACATATATATGTGTATATATATCATATATATATATATGTATATCCATATATATCCATATATATGTATATATGTATATATATACATATATATGTATATGTATGTATATGTATGTATATATGTATGTATATATATGTATGTGTGTGTGTGTGAACACTTAAGTTTTTTTTTATGTCCTGGCTATTATAAATAATGCTGTAAGAACATGGGACTGCAGATTTTTTTTTAAGATAGCGATTTCATTTTCTTTGAAAAAAATACTCAGAAGTGAAATTGTTAGATCATATGATAGTCCTATTTTTAATTTTTTAAGAAACCTCCATACTATTTTTTGTTGTGTCTTTGCCAATTTACATTTCCACAAATGTAATATTCTATTTTTTTGTGTGAGTTCTTACACACAAAAAAAGAATATTTATTTGATCTACAAATAAGTATTTGTAGATCACCTTGAGTACATAAAGCTATAAAAGATAAAATAATGTACTTATTCTTTATTTCTGCTCCCTCCTCCAAAATATTGATAGTTACTTTCATATTTATAAGTTTTTTAATACTTATACTCGATTTAATATTTATACTTGAAAAATACTTATATTTTTCTAAAGATAGCTTGTAAATGTGTAGTCTAATGACTTGAGTTTATGATAGCAGCTTGTTAATACCACTGAACAAAGAAGGAATATTCTGCTTCATCTGTGCACACTTGATTGTGTACACAGTAATAAAAATGTGCAGAGACCAGCTGCTTTTTCAACAACCAAATGAAAGTTTCACCTGAGTGTCTATTTTCATATATTCATGTCAGTCTAAATTGCAACTAAGGGAAAAACTACACATCTGCATATAAAACAATAAGCATTTAAAGAATACTCAAGAAATTGAAACTTTCAATCCTTAGTTCTTTTTTCTGTGTAGCAACTATTGCTGAAAACAGCTATTGATTTATATAGCTAAATTACTCTTATTTTTTGGAAATAAATATATATTAATATATATTCTACTATATAAATATAAACATATATATATGTAGTAGAAATAACACTGCATATACAACATTAGTTTTTTATATGACAAATTGATATTTGTAAACTAATTTTATTTTGCTTTGGGTTGTAAATTATCTTAATTCAGTTTTATGATTTATGTAAATCCAGTTTAAGTTCTTATGGCTATCTAAACTTAATATAAAGATACACAATTCCCCAGACCATGCCTCTACATTCACTCATTGTAGACCGGATTGAAAATGATTTATAAGGGACCCACTCTATAGCTTTAAAATTCTTAGAAGTAAATAGTATGTTTATACCTAAAATGTTAAGTGCACAAGAAATTCTAATATCTAAATTGATG
Organism: Macroglossus sobrinus; assembly: GCA_004027375.1. Classification (NCBI taxonomy): domain Eukaryota; kingdom Metazoa; phylum Chordata; class Mammalia; order Chiroptera; family Pteropodidae; genus Macroglossus; species Macroglossus sobrinus. Next base: position 117,391 of record PVKZ01003101.1, read on the forward strand.
CTGAAAATTGAGTGGACTTGCTGACATGGGGATTACTATCAGCTTCATAACTAGTGAGTAGATACTCATTTTGGGGGAGTTAATAATTTGTTAAGTTGATCATGAGGCAAATTGGTCTTACAATGAATGGCTATCAATGAATGGGTTTTCTACAAACTGATACAGGGGCATTTAGTTTACTACTCCCAAATGATGACCCAGGAAGGCAGTCTCATGATATTGACAATGTATTAAAGGTAGTGTGCAAGTACACAGAGATATACTTGCAGGTAGGTTCTCAAGAACACCATGTTATACTATTAGGTTCACATTTTGTTATAAAGAATATTTTCTAAAATTGTAACAATAAATGTAAACTGCTTTTGAAATTATGTCAAATAAATTAATGGACTAACCTAAATTATTTACTTATTTATAATATCAAATCTGATTTTAAATATTTTTCTTCATAAGTCACTGTTAGTCCTTTTTTTAAACTTCTATTTTGAATTACCTCTCAATTCATCCGTCTTACAAAAGTGCACAAAAATTACTGATTCTATGAAATGTTCACTTCAACATTAATTTGAGGTAAGATATAGATTGAGAAAGCATACTAATTAGTGTAGTATAAGCATGCCCATTCTAATAGATTCACATTGTGGGATTTATTTAGTAGTTGTAAAATACCATTTTTCTTTTTTTTTATTAACCATTGTGAACTGCAAAACTAGGTCATTCTTTTTAGTATTTTCTTTTTTGTACAAATTTCTTGTGTGATGACATTTTTTTTTTCCCTCGGGGAAACATAAGTTGCAGTTTTGTGCCTTCTTTCCAGTCCTGCTGCTTGAGTTACATGATCCTGCTTCAAGAACTACTTAACCCATAACTGAATGACTTTGTATTGTTTTTTTCAGACTTCTCTTTTTTACCCTTAGCTCTCTAAATGTTGCTATTTTCTGATTTTGGATTTAGAAGTTATGTTTCTTATACTGTTATCAAAAAGTTTGCTTTGTTCATTTTCTTTTGGCTTACCCACCCTTTGTTTCTATTAATGTCTTTCTTCGCCATTTTCCTTTACCCGCCACCCTCATATTTAGAACTCACATAAAACCATGTGCTCAAAAATAAACACACTCCATCTCACTTACTCTGCAAGAGCTGTCTTTCTCCTGCTGTTTTCTTGTAGCATCTTTTGTTCGTCCTCAGCTACTTTGCATTGTGCCTCTCATCTTTTCTAATCATAACAGGAAATTCATCTTTTTTTTCACATCTATTCTTAAAACTTTCTTATTCCCTTTGTCTTTTAGAACCCCAAAAGATTTCCCTGCAGAGAATATAAATGGAGAGAATTTTTTTCTTGAAACAATGAAACTGGCCACACTTTGCCTGCTCAGCTTTATCCAGAAATGTTCTGGGGAAGTTTAAATAGCTATATTCTTTCAATCACAAAGATTATACCCTTTTTCAATTTTGGAGAAAGAATTGACAGTTAATTTGTATAAATATTAAAAGCATTGGCTTTGGACTCAAAACTTCATTTGGATTCCCAATTCTACCACTTACAGATCTGGACGCTTAGGGAAATTTATTCTTTCCCTATTTGTATGTGTGTGTGTGTGTGTGTGTGTGTGTGTGTGTGTGTGTGTGTGTGTGTGTGTGTGTTTTCAATTTTAATACTATTACTACATATGTAACCCATAGTATATATGTGCATGTGTGAATTAAATAATATTTATAACACTTTGCTGAATACCTGGCACATTGCTAATACTTAAAAAATAAATGCTCTAACTAGTAATTATTTTTAGTGTGTAACGTAGCACATTACATTTAGTGTTCTTTGTAGCATAGGCTCTAATTAAGCATCATATTAAGATGATGTCCTAGGCTTCATACCGAGCATTGTTTGAGTAAAAGTTGTAATTATTATTCTAACTCAGTGCAAAGTTACCTATAAAGTAGATAACTTATTCTTCTTTTGCCATAACTCTATTTTATAATTCTATCATCTAGTCCAACTGCCAGAACTGTGAGCTAATTTAACCATAAGTGTTAATTTATCCAAGTTTGCCTAAACTAGTTCACAGACATTCCTATGTTGACTGTCTCATTATAAAAAAGGAAGAACAATTGTTAGTTCTGAACTACAAAGTTGAATTTCATCAGTATTGAACTGGTCTTTTTTTTCAATTTTATATATATATATATAATTTTATTTTGGCTGGTCTCTAATTAAATCTTTCATTAACCCCTAAGTAGTTGAAGTATTTTGGAAGCAACTTCAGATTAATTAAAATTAAGTATTTATGACCTTGTACATTGTTTCTTTCTGGGAAGTTGTGCTAATATTGGTAAAAATGACCACAATAACTTTTTCCTGTACAGGAGTATTTCTACTTTTCTTCCTACCTCCAGCAGGGATTATATTATTTGTTTTCTTTTGTTTCTCCTTAACAAAGCTCACATTCTGTGGTTTAAGAAGAAATCTAGTAAATAAAAATACTTTTTTCTGTCTTCTCTCTTCTTCATACTTTATAATGTTTTTTTTTCTCTTCATACTACTTCTCATACTTTTTTCATTCTCCATTATTATGACTTCCTTCCCTTTTTTCAGTTGTAGATAATTAGTGATCTTTCCCCCATTCTTTATAGGGGTCCCCAAGTCCTGGGCCATGGACCAGTATGGGTCCATGGCCTGTTATGAATCAGGCTGCACAGCAGGAGGTGAGTAGTGGGCAAGTGAGTGAAGCTTCATCTGTGTTTGCAGCTGCTCTCCAGCGCTAGCATAAGTGCTTCAGCTCTAACTCAGATCATCAGGCATTAGATTTCCATAGGAACACTGATCCCTGGTGCCAAAAAGGTTGGGGACCACTACATATACAGATGAGCAAAGAAATTCTGGACTCTACTTATCTTGTCTACCATTGCTCTCCTCTTAATGTGCTTCCAGACTTTTTTTAAACAAATTTTTATGATTTAATTACCACACTTATCATTTTTGTCCCACATTTCCCTTTTCATCGTCCCTTATAAGGCTTTTCTTAATATCTATGAACTCTGATAGGGGTGTGACATTAGATTCATAGCAGTGTTTTTTTTTTTCTTTTTAAGATAATTTAACTCTATTAAAGGTCATTCCATCCCCAAAGTGACTTTCAAAACATGTCTTTTACAGAGAATTCATAACAACTTGATTTGTACTTTTTATGTAGTTATATTTTTCATTCTTGACATTAATTAACTCTTTCAAAATTATATATGGAACACATTCCACGTAACCTGGAAATTCTATGCAGTTGGTAGAAAGGTTTTAAAGTCACCAAGGCATAATGTGCTAATGGTCAGCTTATTATTTAACACATTTTTTTCAAGTAAAGTAAAACATTGAAATTCTTTTTTGATATAAGCAGGTTTAGTGCTTCTAGAACTGAGATTATGCCTCCACCAAGGGTAGTTCAAGAAAGTAGTGAATTTATATCTCTCTATCTCTCTCTCTATTTATCTATCATTTATCTATCATCTATCTATCTATTATGTTTAATCTTAGAAACAGATACCAGGAATAGGTATCTGGTTTTCTTGACTGAGAAATATTTATAAGAGGGACAATCTTAGGTTTTCATAATTTAAAATCTTATTTAAAAAATCTTCACAAGTATTATAGGTTTAAGCAACATTAGCAAAGCTTTAAAACACAGTAGGCTAGATTTCATAGACTACTTGTATCTATTAGTTTTGCACAGAGCTTGCCTAGCTTTGTACCAAAGAAAATCTCCATAATCATTGTTTTCTTTGTGCTGATCATATTCTTCCATAAGACATTCTCTAAATGTATTGCAGAGTCCCTAGGGATGTGACTTATAACACATTTTTTTAGTAGTGCATGGTGTGGTAACACCCCCCCACACACACACACACATACAAAACTAATAGTTGAGAACCCATTCACAGAACAGCACGGGAAAGCACAAGCCTTTCAAGGATTCACAATGTACTTCTGCAATGTGACAAATTGCTACCTGCAGGATATGATTGCAACCAAAGGAGAATCTCTCCTTTATGAGATTTGGGAGAGAAAGGTGAAGGCTTTACAATGCAGAATCATTTTTTCCTTTCACAGTAAAGAAACCTTATAATGAGTGTTTCCACAATCATTGCTGAGACTTGGTTGAAAGATCCAGAGTAGTGGATTTAACTGGTATTTTACTTTCTATAAATCCTGGTGAAATACTTTTACCTGGATTTTTCACTTCATTGCTTTTGTTAGATGCCGGTTGCAGAGGCTATGTGATGATAGAACCTGTCTATGAGAGAAGGGGTGTTTGTTTAAGTCACATGCAAATGGGCATTAAACAGTTTAACAGTAAACTGCTCAAGTACAGCAAGCAGGTAAGCTTTAGTACCAAGAATCGCTTTCGTGAAACCAAGTGGGAGTTTCCTGACAGCTAAAAGAAGAAATAACCATAAAGGGAGGGAGAGTGAGAAATATAGATGATTGTTGAAAGAAACATCTGACATCTGAGATAATCTTTTCCCAATATAATTTTATTGATAATATTGAAGAATGAGAGACAAAAAAAAAAACATTTCCACCACTAATGAAGCAGATGATCTGCAGAGAGCACTTCTGGAAGGCATCCCATTGAAAATGACTCCTGAAAATGTAACAGGAGAGTGGGGATCCTCTCTTGGTGCATTGTCCAGGTTCTTGATGTCTCGAACAAAGAATTGAGCAAGACACCGAAATACAGAAGAAAAGAAAAGCTTTATTAGAAGGAAAAGCATACTTCCAGACGTGGAAGTGGGCCTGTGCAAGGGAAGTGTGGCTCAAAGGCCTGGTAACAAAGCCTTTGGGGTTTTTATCTCTATTTGCTGTGGTGTTACTTTTCTTAGAGGGGTGGGTTTCCTTGATTGACAACTAAGATAGACAGGACTCAATAATTCATCATTTGCTTTATATGCATGTTCGTTCTCAGAAATCTGTCTGTTATAATGATATTAATGAACTTCTGGGCATACACATCTTATTATAATGATGATATAATGAGGCTCAGGTAAATTGAAGTGTGTTGAGGTCTTTCTTGCACAGGTGTGAGTGACTGGTTGAAACTAGTACCCAATTTTCTGCTCACCTGTTTCTTTCTATGGGTTACTTTTAGCCCCAAAATGCTTTCTGGCTTGCTTAATTGTGGGCAGACTAGGGTGGACCCCTTATAGAATAGGATGACTTCAGTGTCTTTGCAGGCAGACCCGAAATCCTTTAACTAACTTTCTTGCCCAACTCTTATAAGATCCATGATCCTTCTTAATTATTAGTATGGATGTTGAGGTATGGAAAGTCTCTTCTGTATTTCCTTCTTACTAAGGAGGGTCATGACGTTGTCCTTGCCTATCAGGGTGTCATGAAGCTCTTTCCCTTTCTGCCTTAATCAGGAAGGGGTCTTGAGTTTTCTGTTGAAGTGTCGCTGCAGTCCCTAGACAAGAAAAAGAAGACATGAACTTGTTTTTTTTTTTTTAAATCATATATCTAATAACTTATATTATTGATTTGCCTATTAAGCAAGTAAAGGGAAACAGGCTTGGTTAAAATATTTCTTAAAGAGTAAAAAGATCTTTGGCTTAAAGTCCCCTCCCTTCTCAAACTCTAAGTGCCCTGTCTGGCCTATTGCCATTTCTACTAACAATGAGCCAAAGGGTATCAATAGCAGAAGATTTGAGTCACCATGTTGGGGGCAATTATCAGGATTTGAAGGAGAGGGCATTTTTCCCAAAGAAAAGAGAAAAAAAAATTAACTAGACTTATTAAAAAGATTAAGAACTCTGAAATATATGTCTCATTTCATTTTCTGCTAAAAGATTAAGAATTTTACAAGTGAAGTCCTATATTAAAAAGAAATTAACAGATATTCTTTCTCTATCTCTGCTATTTCATAGGAAAAAAAATATAAATTATAATAGATATAGCTAAAGAAATAGAAATGATTGGTGAAATTTGTGTAATCAACTATTTTTCTTGCTTTAAAGAGAGATCTTAAAGTAGTTTCAGACAAAAAAGATAATTTTCTTTAATTAATATACTGGCTCTAAATAAAGAAAGCAAGCAGCCTGCTGTTATACAGCATGAATTGATGTGTGTAAAAGCAGATGAAACATAATCATAACAGTAAAGAAAGAAAAATATCATGTCAGGGTAAGGATGGAGATTTTTGTAAGGCAATCATGGCTAATGCTTTCCACCAAAGTGCAAAGAGCAATGTGTAGTTAGTATAAGAATCACACTTTAGTAATGTGTATGATTTTACACTTTTCTGTATATTTAAGCTTATGTTCAATGTTCAAATAAAAAATAAACCTCTGATCATTTTTCAGTGTGTTTTATTATTTAGAACTAACTTTATAATTATTTTTATAAGATTATGAGTTAAAAATAATGATTAGACAATGAGTCCCCCGAATGAGAAGAATCTAATTGACAGTTTTATTCAACACATTTTGAGGACAAATACTCTCAATTCTAATTTTTGCAGTGTCAGAAAAGGCAATAATGAACTTAATTTATGTGTAAGAATCAGGCCAATTTATAACTAGATTATATTAATATTTGAGAAGAAATATCAGTAACCACGATTGCCTGACATCCCATTTGTAACCTGGATAATCTTGGACCTTTCTTATATTTTTCTTTTTTTTTGCTACAAATTAATATTTATTTATTTTCTATTATATCTTTTTAAGTTTCCATTTCAAGATTTGTTGACTAGTAATTGGAATTTGGCAAATTTTTAAAAACTCTCTATCGATGAAACTTCTCTAATATTGTAACTTCTATTCCTTTTCCAGCTGTACCTAGAGCTAGACTGTACTTGCAACTCCGCTTTTCATAAAAGTAGAGCCCCATTAAATAGTTATGGGAATTAGTATGTGAGCTAGAAATAATGTTTGTTATTTCCAGATTCAGCCTGTAAAACTTGTTACACAATCTTCCATGGTTCTCTTTTCTTTATCTGTTTTTGACCGGATGTATAGAATCTAGTTGAGAGTACCAAAGTTCTAGAGCAATGGCTGGCAACTTTTTTTTTTTTTTTTCCTGAAAGGTCAGATAGTCAATACTTTGTTTGTCGTGTGTGTGTGTGTGTGTGTGTGTGTGTGTGTGTGCGCGCGCGCATGTGTGTATTTGTATATGTAGCGTGTTAAAAATGCAAAAAACACTCTTTGACTACATGCATATAAAAAACAGATTTTGAGGCCAAAATTGGTCCGTGAATCCTAGTTTTCTGACTCTGGCTCAAAAAGATGGTGAATAAACTATATAATAAAAGGCTGAATTCCTGGCTGACTCCACCGAGCAGCATTCTTCTTACCCCTGCCTTCAATTCACGGTAGACTCTGATGAAAGCTAGAAAGCATTAAGCTCCTGAGATTTAAAGGTTGTTTGTTATATCAGTTTCTCTCAACTGACAAATATATTCTCATTTATCTAATGCTTAATTGTTTTATGATCTAACCAAAAATCAAGCTGTGATATTCTTCCCAATTACCTCTTAAATTTGCTGTTTAATAAACTTTAGATATTAAATAATTTAGATAAATGATGTGTTATAACTCCATTTCTCATTGTAGCTGACTCATCTGTCTATATTTAACACTTTTGAAATCTTACTTCATATCTAGATTCTTAATTATTAAATATTTTCTGATTTTCTTTTTACTTGACAGCATTTTTCTGGAATTTAGGTACCCAAATCATTTATAGCAGAAGAAAGAAGATAGAAAGTTATTATCACGTAACATGATCATGCCATTTGTAAGATCTAAGTACTTTAATGCTTTCTGTAAGTAATCCTATCATTCTAACTTGCCAAAGTGTTTGTTGGGTTCCTCTTTCAACATGAAGAGTAAAGCTCTGCCAGCCTAGGACTTGCACTGAGATAAGTTAGTCGTAAACTGCATTAGGCAGTTGTCATGTTCGATTCTGATCTTGCGGATACTGTTTAGATTAGTAAGCCAGAAAAGTCCTTTAGTTCATTTTTCATTAAAATGGAATGGCATATCAACCAAAAATATTTTTTAAAAACTATTCTAAACAATGACAAAACATCAAATTGGAAAAAAAAAATGTTTGACATGAAAGTGCATGTATAGGTTTTCTGTTGTTGCTGTAACAAATCATCACAAACTTAATGACTTAAAACAAAACAAATTTATTATCTCACAGGTTCTATTGGTCAGAATTGATTAGTCATTTTCTCTGTTCAGATCTCACACAGTTAAATCAAGCTATCAGTTGGGGCTGCAATCTTTAATTAATGGACTCTGCTTAATTTATTCAGAATTTAGTGTATCTTACTTCTTTACTTGAATCCTGGCTTTACCAATTACTCATCATATGACCTTGAGCAAGTTTCTTGATGTATTTGTGTCTCAGTTTCATCTTTAATATTTAGAAAATCATAGAAACATTTTGAGAGAATTGACTGGAGGATTAAATAAGTTAAAACAAATAAAGTGCTTAGAAAAGTTCTTAGTATATACCATATACTCAGATGTTAGCTCTTGTTATAATTACTAGCTCATCAATTCTCATTTTGAAGATATTATTATAATCTAGCATTGCAAATCTCCTAGTTTAGTATTCAAGGCTCTTAGGAAAAAAAATTTCTCCTCTACCTTTCCAAGTTCTTCTAAGAATTAAAATGACACAAGACATTAACAGGAGAAAACCAAATTTAATTTCGTAAGTATGGAACTTCCATAAGATATGAGGCTTATAGACACGCAATCAGGCTTACATGCTTTTCTGAACTAAGGAGAAAGGAATAGAGGTGTGAGACTTCAAAGGAGAGGAAAACAATTTACAGAAAGTTGAAAATCAAATGTATGGTAAATAAATGTTTGCTGTGCCATGCAAAGACAAATGGGGCATTGAAAAAATAGGCCTTGCTAAGTTTACTCCACTTTACTATACCTAGCTTCTATTCTTTGTAGTTATCTCTAATGATAGGTCTCTTCCTAGACAAACCTCTCTATCTAAATTCGTTTAGATAGTTCGGTGTAAGTGAAAAGGAAAACTTTCTGAGTCTTTCTGTTTCTTAAAAACAACCAATCTAAAATAATCTTTATACCAAAGTTATACATTTTGACATGGGACATTTTGCTATCCTATAAAGCCTTTTTCTACAATAAGATCCCGACTATTATTATAGGATTCTGAGCCAGTATCTGCATCCAAACCGAACCATTTATTATTTTCCAAACTTTACTTCCAAATATTTTACCCTAAACTCATGATTTATCTGAAATAGTTTTCTCCTGTATTTCTGTCAAAAAATCTTTTATGTTTATTACTTTGACAATGAAGGGTTTCCTGATCCTGCAAAGTGTAGTTGGAAGGTAGAGAGATGGCAAGACAAAATAACATAAAAATAAATAAACAATCTCAGTTACTCTAGAGAAAAGTGTTACCTAATGCTGTATAGTCCCAGTGGCTAGCCAGTTGTATTAGTCAGGATTTTCCAGAGAAAAAGAACCAGTAGTATTGTTCAATTGATTTAATGAAATTAGCTCATGTAATTATGGGGTCTGACAAGTCCTAAGATCTGCAGTTGACAAGTTGGAGACCCAGAAGAGTCTATATATATGTATTAATCTGAGTCCACAGACCTAAGTATCAGGAGAGTTGACGGTGTTTCAGTTTGAAAGTTATCAGGATCCATACCGAACAAAAGCTGATCTTTTAGTCTGACTATGAAAGTCAAAAGAGACCAATAACTAAGCTAAAGACCATTAGATAGGAGAAGTTCCCTTTTTCTCAGCCTTTTTGTTCTATTCAGGTCTTTCATTGATTGGATGAGGCCTATGCACTTTAGAGAGAGAAATCTGCACTACATGTTCTACTGATTCAAAAATTAATCTCATTCAAAACTTTCATGGGTATATCCAAAATAATGTTTTACCAGTCATCTGGGCATCCCATGACCCAGTCAAATTGCCCCATAAAATTAACCATCATACTTCTCCTTCACTTATTGTTGCTTTTTAAATTTATTTTAGTAATATAATTATACCTTCAAGTATTAATAATGACTAATCTTGTTTGCAAATCTTGAGGGAAAACACCACATCTCATCTTTAATTTTCTTCCCTTCAGGAACTTGTATAATAATGTGTAGTTCACAGTTTCTCAATAAATATCTGACTAACAGACCTTGAACTTGATCATCTGACTCAAAGGGAGATAGAACCAATAATTGAATAATAAAGCTTTCTAGCAGTAACTAATTTAATCTTTATAAATATCCAAATCAAATAGTTAATGAGATATTTCATATTGTCATTTTATGTTGTGGCACACAAACCAGGATTTCAAACAGCTAATCAAATGCTGAGAGTTTAAAGTAGAGAGACCAATGGATAACCTAATGTTTACAGAAATACGCATATTTTCAATAAATTTTAAGAGTAGTGGAAAGCAAACAACTACCTCATTTGTAGATTATCCTTAAAACAACAACAACAACAACAACATTTTACTCCCCTTTATTTGCAATATTTTAGGAGTAAAATTTTGGTTATATTCTTAAATTTTTGACAAAAATTTGTTGACTACAAATCTATGATTTCTTGCAAATTAAAATCAGTGGAATTATTTAAATGATATTCTTTTATAACTAATAAATGTGTAATTTTTGCTTATTTTAAGAAGTCTATTGATATGAATTAATAGTTTAATTAAGTGATATTTATTTGTATTTTTGAAATTGCAGAAGCTTTCCATATATGATACTTCCTCAAATATATATAACATATATCCTCAACTATTTTTAATAATATTTAAGAAGGATTATTTATTATTAACTTATTGATTATTGTTAATATTTAATGAACAGAAATAAATTTCTCAGAAATTATGTTATCTATGACAAGTTATTTATAAATCTAAAATACTACTATAAATACGTATATATATCTTTTAGAGACTTTCCTAAAGAAAATGATAAAAAAAAAATAGAACCCTCTTCACACAAGGCACTATTAACCTAAAAATCTGGGAGGCAATAATGAAACAAAAAGCATTTATTCGAATTCAAATGATTATAATCTGGGGAGTATAAATTCAGGCAGAAACCCAAGTAGTGATGCCCCACTCCCACAGGAGAGAGACTTGGGGTATTTTTTGAGGGTGGGGAAGAAGATGAGGTAACTTGTATTAAGGAAGAGTTCTTTGGTTAAGGTTAGGTTTGTACTCCATAGTCTTGAGATTTCGTCATCCACGAAGTTCAATTTCATCAGTTCTTACAAACAGTTCTTGACTTCCTGGATTGCTGGCAGTTTACTCCAGTTTGGAAGATAAAGAAAAAAGATCTGCATGTTAGTTCCTCTGACATGGCTACTTTGGCACTATATGACTCTATATGGATTCACTTGTGTCATCTTTCGTAGAACAAAATAGCATATACTGTGAATTTAGTCCAGATTTTTTTTTTTAAGAAGAGTCAACCTAAGTATATACTTGACCTTAGACAGCATTAAAATTCTGTCTTTATGAAAATTAAAATTATATGACAATTAGAAATAAAAACATGAAAAATATAAACCAAATTATATATTATATTATATCAAGTTATATATATGATCAGCTAATATTTCTTCAGGATACTCAGCTTAATGTAATGATCAATCAGTTTAGATTATAGAAAATATACATGTATAAATGTTTAAATTATCTAGACAAGCTAAATTTTATTTTTCCCTTTAGGAATTAATGATTAATATATTTTCTAAATGGGACTGAAAATACAAAAAAAATATGGCAGAAATTTTTATTTTAGGTTACTCTTTTATTTCCACCCAGGGTACTGTATGTACTATTTCCCTTACTATCTTACTCTCCAAATCACCTTTATCGTATAGATGCTATTATTGGATTGCAAAATACATATTTACATATTCATATATTTTAATCAGTCTTAGGCTGACAGTATAACTCAAAGAACTCCTGATGTTTAGTTATAACTCTATTATGACTTCAATCTTACAATTTCAAGCTCTAATCTAGACTATGGTCTAAAAATATATTTATTTGCATCTTAGTTTTATCCCTATTGAAATTTTTCATAAGTCCAACAAAATTATTCACTAAAACTGCTCAAGCAATAGGTTGAAAAGGGTATAAATTATTTATTGATACAGATGACTTTTAAATTGAGACTTACATTAATTTTACTAGGTCACTGGCTTTGGAGAGCTGAAAACCACATAAATAGCTAGAGAGCCAACGGTTTTCAATCAGCTTACTAAAGCATACAGTTTCTGAATGATATATATCCACTTCAAAAAAAATTGTTGTTTAGTTTATGAAAATATACATTTTTTGTATATCTTCACATTTGTATATTCTATCATATTTAATAACATGACTTCACATAAATTTTGATCCTTTATTAGACATTAAATTATGTCTAATACATACTGCTGGTTCATCTTATGCTGTTTTATAGATGGTGAGCCTTTGCAAGAAATATAAATCAATCCAATCTTCCTCCCCACTCATTTCCATTTATAGTTAGCAAATCTGAGCTAATTTCATGAACTTTGGGTAGATTTTTTCAAAATCCTTGTCCTGAAAATAAAATTTTTTCTGTTTAAGTTAGGGATTCAAGTTTTAGATTGTCTGAGGTCTCTACTAAGAAGGATAGACTATTTCAGGTTATTGTTCTGATTTCACTTCACCTGGCAAGATGGATGTAACTGTGAAATTAAACTTAATGCCTTGTGGTTTTGTTTTTTTTTATTTTTTTATTTTTCAATTATAATTGACATTCAATATTATATTAATTTCAAGTGTACATAAAGCATAGTGATCAGACATATATATATAATTTATGAAGTGATTCCCTCATAAGCCTTACATCCATCTAACACTATATACAGTTATTACAATATTATTGACTATATGCTCTAAGCTATATTTTATATCCCGTGACCATTTTGTAACTGCAATGCAATGTCTTTTGTTAAATAACACACTGATCTCTTTGTTAAAACAGCTGACCTGCCTTTGGTAATTTAAATTCTCTTCTTTTTCTGCATGTAATAGTACTCATTTATAAGTTTCTTTTTGTTTTTTTTCCTCATGCTGGCATTTTTATGCCATGAGTACAGTACTCTCTCTGAACTATAGTTTTTTTTTTTTCTGCAATTAAGAGAATATATGCACTTTCTGGAATCTCTGTTTTATTTGGCCCAGGAAACATTTTAAGTAAAACATGACTTGTTTCAACTTCAAGTTTATTAGTGGACAAAAGCCAATACATTCCTCACCAACTCACAGACTTGCATGATATTTTATATAGCATTCAGTTTAAGCAAACAAATTTTAACTATGCTTTAAAAACATTCACTCTCTGGTTCATTTAGAAGCCACAATACAGGATTTAAACTCTTTGGGAAATTGCTCTTTTTCCTAATCTTTTCCTCAGCAAAGCAGGCTGTTGATTCCAGACAAAAAGCAATTAAATCAATTAAGCAGTTTTTTATTTATTTCATATTTCCTTTGCTTAACCACACTAAAACATAAATCTAAATTTGATCATACTGCCATAGTCTGTATATAGAATACATATTTTATTTGTCCACACATTTATTTTGTAGCCAAAAGAAAGATACAGGTTTAGTTAACAGAATGCTTAAAGATTATTTAAGTAATACAAACAAATGACATTTAACACTGTGTGTACCAGACAGGAGGTTTGTTTTTTGTTTTGTTTTGTTTTGTTTTGTTTGTTTGTTTGTTTTAGAGAGCTTCAAAATGGGGAGAAAAGCAAGACACTTTTATTGAGTAAAGAATAAAGAACAAGAAATAAATTAAAAATATCTGATTGGCTGGGCCACATAGCCAATATTGTTTGGGGTGAGAAGACTCAGAGTTGATCTGGTGTTTGGGACATGGCTGATGGGGTGTATACTGAGTTTCTGGTTAGCTGGAGCATTTACAGGGATAATAAAGTTATCTAAGTTTCTGTTTGCTAACATGACACCCCGGGCAGGAGCAGCTCCATTTTGGGCCTAGATATTTCTTTCAACAGTTTGGAATCTCCTTTTAATTCTTAACTCAGGGAATCTGATAGACCTGTATCTAATGAACTGTTATAACTATGCCATTTATAAAATAGTCTGTACCTATCTGACACATTGAAATAACCTTTAGTAAATGCCCAAATATTTGTCACAATAAATAATGTAACTCTCTAGGTGAGGAAAAATCAAATGCTTTATAAATTTAAGATGTTCTCACTGCATACTCTTCTGGTATAGGGATTATTAAAGTTCTTTATAAAGTCTTCAATTATTTTTTATTTAATTTTTCTAATTCTAAGACTATAAAGAGATACAGCCAGATTTAGGTCTATCTCATGGTGAGTTTTGCTATTGGGTGAACACAATTATAATAAAATTGCACTGGATTATTATGCAGATGCACACATATATTGATGTGTTTTGCCTTTCATTTTTAGAATAAAATCAATTCTACTTTAGTGTCAGTACATTCTGGGTGAAAGGGATATCCTACTGTGATGTAAGCATAATAAAGGCTGATTAAAGTGTCAATGATTCAGCTGTGTTTTGTACTACAAAGTTAAATATGGTCTTTTCATTTAAAAAAAATGGTTCAGAATAGATAGGGGTTCAGGACAATAGGGCAGTGTGGAACAATTTAAGTACATGGCTCAATCTTTAGAAGAATAAAAAAGAATTTATTAACTTGGTCCCTGACTATAATTGGAGCTGTACCTCAATCTTCCTTGCACTTCATGAAAAAAATCTTTACAAACAATAAAACTTTCTGAACACGTTACTTTTTATTTTCTTGGATGTTATTGAAGACAATGTGATACCATTTGAATAATTCTTTAAAACTTTGAGAAATGATGTTAAATTTATAAAAAGCTCAGAATTTTATTTTATATGTATTTTAAATAATTTTATTTAGGGGATGATGGAGGCAGATATGGGAGAATAGCTTCTGAATACCATGACAGTACTCTTGAAAATGAATTGGAATATTTTTGCAAAATGTAGTTGGCTTTACTAAACTCTTATTATGATGACTGATTTCAAAGTTACAATAATAAAATATTTTGGACACTATAGTAGGAATTTAAGCCACACTTTTAAAAGCATTATATCTGAATATAAATTGACAGTGAATATAGTTTATAATTTTCATGTGTAAATATTATGGGTGATTGTTATTTTGTTTTTTATATTTTTCTATATAATCAGAATTTTATATATTGTTTATTAATATTATGTAATATATTTATTATTAATAAAAAACAAGTTATAAGTTCATGAAAGAGGCATTTTTTGTCATCTGATTTTAATCATAAAGCTAGCAGAATCCACTAGAATAGATCAGGTTATACTTCCCTTCTTCCAATTAAAAAATAATGTTATTTATTAGACTCTGCTCTAAGAGATGAATTGTAATTAAACTTCAGTGGCAACAATTTGAATTTGTCATAATTGTAAAATATACCCACTAGAAAAAGGATAAGGAAATATGAAACAGTTTGATTTTTTCCTGTACCATCCCAAGTGGCCATCTCTGTCTGTGTCAGTAAGGACATTGTCAGGAAGAAAATCTTTTCTTCTACCCTCTTAGGTTTAATTTTTGAAGGCCTGCAAACTAAACTGACAAAAGAGATTAACAAAGAAAAGCCAATTATTAATATAAATATATTTTTATTAACATATTTATGGAAATTCACAGGAAACTGTGGCTCAAGATGGTAGTTAGAATTTGGTGGTTACATACCACCTTTATCAGGGGAAAAATGGGGAAAGGGTACTTCTATGAAAGCAAATGACTTTTTAATTTGAGAAGGAGAGAAGACAGAAGGACTTGGAGAAACAAATGACTTTTAGGAAAACTAAATGGGCCCTTGGAATAGATGGGAGGTATGATAGCTATGCGGCAATGTCTGTTTAGGTGTGGTGCTTCTCTCCAACATTAAGCATCAGTCTTTCCATGTCTCAAAACTTCAAGGGAGGGAATTTATGACAGTTTTTCTGAGAGGTTGTGCTTTTAGGCAGATAGAAAACAAGAATCTATTCTTAAATGCCCTTAGCTCAAAATCGTTTTTATGTTACAGTGGTATATTATTGACTCCTTCAGCAATATACATTTTATGATCTGAGACAAATTTTAAAACATGTCAGATACCTCCTCTGAATAAACAACTTACTGGGATCAATATTTTCTCACTGTACTAGGTGGCATTTCTTTTAAAATATGCCCAACCTAACAATGGATATCATAGCCCATCAGAGTCTGGGAAGTTGCCTTTGACTGATAAGAAGAGACAAAGAGAACTTAATTATTACTAGATCCTCAGTCTTCATCTTTTCTGGAAACTCCTTACACTGTTTCACAAAGACCACCTCACAGACAATATCTGTCTGATCCTGGAATTGACAGATGGAAACAGTGGATTATTTTATTTATTACACATATGAAGAAATTAAAATTTTAACACTGCTCCTCTATTTATACTATTCAGATCAACTTTAATTAATGCATATCTAATAGATATATATTGTTAATACGTTAACAATTTTATATCTTTAACTCAACTTAAATCTTAAATGGTTCAGTGCCACATTGATATTTTCTTTCCTGCAGCTGGAAAAAAATTATTTTTAAGTAATTAATTCATATTTCTTGTAAAAAAAATAGAAAATTCACATAAGCAAAAAGAAAAAGGAAAAACTTTATATAATTGTATGAACAAGAGATAATATTGTTAAAATTTTTATTCATGCTCTATGCAATATAAATGTATATAAATTATTTTTATGTAACAAGGGAACTACTGCTTATATTGTTTTGTTTTTTAATACCATTTTCTCTCTAAGAAACATAAACATTCTTTCATGTTAATAAGCTAAGATTCTTTTTCTTGCCTTTGTCTTCTTATATGATTGAAACATACTTTTAAAAACCATACCTTATAAATGAATATTTAGATTGTGTCAAAATTTTAGCATTAAAAATATTTTACTTTTAATATCCTTTCTGTAGAAGTAAAAAAACTTTCCAGTAAATCAGTCACAGAGAAGTGATATCTCCAGGCACCAGCCCCCAGGAAAGCACTGACCACCACCAGAATGCAGATTAGGAAACTGCCTGCTACGCCCTGTTTGATGTATGAGTTCCCTGAGGACATTTACCTTTGTATATGGTAGTCAGTCACCAGCTGGCTAATAAAGTCTCATAATTCTCTCTGATTAGGCTCTGTGGGTCCCTGTTCTCACCTGCTCCATAACACTTTCCATATATATTTCTACATTTATCCTATTATAGCTTCTGAATACACCCTTAGAAATATGATTCAAAGTTTATGCATATTTTAAAGTAACCATAATTTTGAAAATTATAATCTTTTTATAAATACATGTTTTTCTACTTGATGGTTGATAAATAACCCCACTCTGCCTTCCTTCCCTTCGCCCCCATGCCAATCCTTGTTCCTGTTTCTCTAATTTAAATTTCTTAATACTTTCCTTTTTTTTGTATCTAGAATTTTTGTTTCTTACTACCTTTTTAATTGATAAACAGCAGATCAAAGATAAACAATAAAGTGACAGTCCAATATTACTTAAATGTTGAATTTTAACTTAAAACTATAAAACTTGCATCAGTAATGTATGGTAAGTAACCTGTGAACAAAACAAAACAAAACAAATTAAAAAACCACGTTTATGAAACCATAGAAAAAGACAAATATTTAAGATAATAAAAAATTCTTTTATTTTTTAATTCCCCTCTCTCTTAATCTCAGATTAAATTATGACAATTACTCAACCTCAGTACTACATTTGACTTCCTGAGAAGTATACAATACTAACATCTACTGTTGCCAAGGAATTTATATATAAAAGACTTTTAAAACCTAATAAACAATTAACAGAATAAAATAGTTTTTTGCAATTTAGAAAATAAACATGCAAAAATGATTGGCCAATCTGTTTGAAATTAGTCCACTTTATGCTGATAGTTTATACAATGAAACTTATCACGAAGTATTAAAAAAGTAGAGATAAGGATTTATGCAATCTTGTATTCTTGTATAGATTAAATAAAAGATCTGTGATTCAGAGTTCAGGTGGGTGGTTGTAACAAAATGATCTGACATGTGTCACTCTTTAGTGGAGCTTTTGAGAAGATTGCAGAAAAATTATGTAATCAAAAGCGTAGTTCTCTTAAAATGAGTAACATTGTTTAATAAAGAGAGATTACTAAACTTTTACTTTTTATATTTGAATACTTCTTTTGTATTCCTTTGGTCCACACATATGTTAAATAAAACTGAAATGAACCAGAAGCTTCCCTGACACCACAAGGATTCTTCATTTTTATTGTGCTTAGTATATTTCTTTGCCTAAGCTCTTTGCCATACTGGAATGCAATTGATCGTTTTAAATACCTTTCTTTTCTTCTAACATTTGAACAACATATCCCTTATTTATTTTTGTGTCCTAGCACTTGCCTAAATAATTTGTAATTAAAAAGTGTCTAGATTAGTTTCTGAATTATCACCCTGAAAGCTTATTTGGTAGTAAAGAGATTCAGAACAGGCCCTCCAAGGTATGACACTTTGGCATGAGGATTATTTTGAGCAATTGAAACATTTGAGACCCTCCCTGCAAGTTTAAGAGAGACCTTTACCTTTCCGGAGTAAGAGTTGTTACAAAAAATATTTTTATGACCTCTTTATATGGCAGGGAGAACTAATTGGACATTTGTTTTTATTGTCTTGTAAACTTCCTTTCTGCCCTCTGAAACCTCATGTTCCCATCTGATTCCTTGGCTCAAAATGGTATATTTACTTCATTTTACCTTTCTGTTTAGAACCGCCCATGTATGTAAGGTTCCACACATATGAAATTAAATTTTCTTTTTCCCTATTAATCTATCTCATGTCAATTTGATTATCAGACCAGTTGAAGAACTTTAGTAGGATAGACAAAATTTTATTCTTCCAGAAAGAACATTTTATTGGCTTTACTTGAGTAATTTGTAGACTTTTTTTATTACAAGGCAAAACCAAGAGAAACTGGACAGGCAAGCTTTTCGGCACAGTGGGAAAGATGTTTTTTTTTTTTTTTTTTTTTTTAATTTATTAAAGGAGTATACCCTTTGTGGTAAATAAATTCTTATAAAAGCAAATGTCCTATAAAAAAACAAAATGTGCTTATAATACTAGATGACTTTTAAAAACCAGTATTAGATTGGGATTGCTCAGTGTCACATTGCAGTTTGCATTTACATGTCACATTTGTTTTTGGCGATGTAATAGTGGGGTAACTCTGGATGGGCTTTGGTAGGTACATTTTTTAAAGCCTCTATATAATAATAATAACTATTTTTTAATAACGATTCTTAAGTAGTAATGAGTAAGCTCCAAGCATGTACAGATTTGTTTTTTTGACTTCTGTTACATTACCTGTCACATTATAATGATTCCCTGAATAGTCATGGTGGCCGATGAGATTAGTTGTCTGATTGTAGATATTTGTGCCTCGACAGAGAGAACTGCTGATTGTAGCCTTCCATGGCATTTCCCATGTTCACTGGTCACTATAATTGGAATAAATGCAGAGAAAATAAAAGATAATAAACATTGATTAATGTTATTATATTTCTAAAGATTCAAAACTATTATTTTTACTTGAGATTTTATTTGTTATATCAATGAAGATTGGAATATAATATTTTTTTAAATTTTGAATGTGTTTTTCTCACAAGAATCATTATTACTATATCTGTAATTCTTGATGGAGGTCAGACTAATTGCTGAAACCACATTTTAAAAAGATATTTTTAATATTCTAAATGATTATTGCTGAGGTTAATTTAGTTTAAAAAGGATAAATCTAGTGACAATTTAATATATCTGTAGCTTTTGTTCTCCTGTCATTCTCTTGGCATGTGCCCTATTCTTGATTATAATTCAGAAGTAAGTTTTCTACTGTCACATAGGCTAAACTAGAATGACATTTTATTTCCTTAAGATATGCATATTCTGGAGATGGTTGGTAAATTATAATGTGAAAGCTGAAGTGAGAAGTGAAACCATGTGACATATGAAAATCAAATGCAATTATTTGTCTATAATTTCAAAAGCCTCGTTTGTCTTTCTGGAAAACCATGAGAAAGTTGTTTAGAAATAAGAATATAGAAGTATGCTTTAGAGAGATGATTGCCTGGCTCTGAGAAACTTCATGTTGTTAACTTCTCAAGACTATCTTTTTATACTTCATGGAAAATATTATAATAAAGAGGTTATTTCTGAGAAAGAGATTAAGGAAATGGGTTTTAAGAGAATACAAAAGATGTAGAGTGAATCCATACTCTTTTTAAAAATGAACATAATATGACAAAATTTTAAGATTTATAAAACATCTTAATGGTGGATAAATATTATAAACATTGGTCTCTGTGCTTTTGTATACACTTAAATTTATAAAATATGAAATAAATTAAAATAATCAGTGTGAAATAGAGAAGTGCAAAGATAATTTTTTAATGATTTCATCCTGTAGTTTCAATAAGGTGAAAAATCTTTCAGATAACTAAAATATCAAGAAATATGACCTGAGAATGAGGATAAATGAAATTACTATTAAACTACTGTAGTAGACTCAATAATAGTCTTCAAAAAATTTTGGGTACTTATACATGTAGCAAATGACTTTTAGTGTGGGGAAGTAGTAAACATGAAAAAATAATCTGTATTATACTTATCTACTTCAAACTATCACTTCAGACCTAAGTCTTAACAATAAAAGCTTAAAATTTAACTTGATGAAGAATACAACTAAAATGTAAAGCATTAGCATATGTCATATTAAAAAGAACATATAAGATTTTATCTAAACTTTGAGAGTATCTTGATGTTTTGCCATCTGGAAAAATGTTTACAGCTTTAATTGTCACAGTGTGAAATAGCTAAAATTGAAATATAAAAACTCCTAAGAAACATTTTAAAAACAATGCAGAAAAAGAGAATAGAAAGAGATGCTCTATGAGAATTCTTTAGTTGTAAAAGGCAAACTGTTGGAAGAGTGTAGTTAATATCAAGAAAAGTATGCACACTATGTATAGTACATCTGTCCAAACCTTGAATAGTATACAACTAGGCATCCATCCCTTGATAACTGTGAGCAGCTCTCCTTTGTAAGACAGATAATGCCTCTTGAGAGTAGGATGAAATAAAACAAATGGATTGCAAAAAGTTCAGCAAAAATCATAACTCATTAATCCATAATGAGAAACTGAAGAAAATATGGTTGCCTAGGAGAAGATAACCATTACTTCTCTTAAATCTTACCTACTATGTGCCTAAGGCTATCTCCTTGACCAAACTTTAGGCAGGCCTTTCTGAATCCTCTTGTTGACTAGGCTTCATTCTTAAGCCCTGTCTTTGGTTGGCCCAGTTTAGTGGTAGCAAGAATCCTCCTGAGTTGGTTTAGTGAGAATCCCCCATTCTTGATATCTAATAACCCTAGCCTGCCTTTAGCAACAATTCTGTTAGATCAGGTTAGAAAGAATCTCCCTATCCTTGATGTCTCTTGTTAAGTAATTTTTCATCCACTGATTCCCTTATTCTCCTGATTGACTATAAATCCCCAACTCTCTGCTGTATTCAAAATTGAACCTGATCTTTCTCCTTTATTGTGATAATTTTGAGACCTAATGCAATAGTTCTGATAAAGATTTCCTCACTGCTTCAACAAGTGTCAGAATAATTTTTTCTTTAATATACTTTTTCTTCTGCTAAAAACAGAATTTGGGAGCCAAACCCAGCATAGGAATTCTCATGCTATTTTAGGCATGGTATGGACAAGAATAAAATATGTTAAATTAACATTTATATCCTGAGTGGTTCACATACAAAAGGTCCTATACTATTCACTTACAAATGCACATAACTTCAAAAGTTAATGAACAAAATAAAATCACACACAAATATCCACGCACGCATTCATACACACACACACACACACACACACACACACACAAACACACACAATAACAATAAAAGCCTAAGAAAAAGATCACATTAAATCAATATCAGAAGAGTCTATAAAGAATTAGAGGAATTGTATAGAATAACAAAAGGGAGGATGGAGTCAATTTCTCAAAAAAATAACATTATGATAATACAAAATTGAGAGACTTAAGTAATAGAACTTGATTAAGAGGTGGTGATAATGACATAAGAGACAAGAGAGTACAAAAGGCACTCCTAAAGAAGACATTGAATGGCTAAATGAGAAAAGTTTCTGTACTCAAAGAAGAGTAGATTTTAATGTAATGGATATAATGTAAATCTTCGTTATTTATTTACCAAATAAGCCTGTCCAAAAATTCCACCTTTATGTATCTGAGTTTTCTCATTCATAAGAAAAGCTAAAATATTTTACAAGCTTATTAGTGTCATAAAAAATTATGACAATAAATGCAAAATTCTTTATTAATTGTAAAACATTATTATGCAACTGTAAACAATTGTTACTTAATTCTCAAGCATTGAAGAGCACTTGAAGAATTTTGAGGTATAAAAAGTATAATCACAATTTTATTTTAGAAATATCTATTGGGCAAAGTTAGAGAGAGACACATGGAAAGCAAATCTATTGCAGTGGTTCAAATGAGAGATAAGGAGAATTAAAACACTCCATCTATAGTTAGAAGACAGATTGTATTAGATTTTAGCAACTGATTAAAAATGAAATAAAAAAGGGAGAAGACAAAGATGACTCAAGAATTTCAACTTTGATGAGGATGGTATAATTAATAGAAAGAGAAATCCATGAGAGAAAGTGTAGAAGAAAGTTAACGTGTTTGACTTTAAAAATACATATTTTAGGATGCCAGTCAGACATTCTGGCAAAAAACACTCAGCAGAGATTAAAAATAAAGGATGGTAGAGGGATCTGGGAGAAAGATAAAGATTTGGGAGTCATTTGTTAGTGTCAATTGATACAACAGAAATTAATATAGTAATAAAAAATGAGAGTGAATAATAAAGCAATGATGATGTTGATAAAATTCTAATTGATAGCATCTACCTTCATATTAGAAAGTAATCTGTTGAGAGTGAAAGTTTATGGATAATATTGAATCCTTGCAGATTACCTATTGAGAATGCCAAATAATGTCAGTCAACTAAAAATGGATAATAGTATTAGAAAACAGCTGTCTGAAGCCAGCAAATTTTCTTCTGAAAATCCTTCTTTTTCTTTAAGAAATTGTTCTACCCTTAGTTCAGGCTACTGTACCAAACACCATAGGTCGGGTATCTTAAACAACAGAGATAATTTCTCCCAGGTGTGGAGGCTGGAAAGTTCAAGATCTGGGTGCCAGCATAGTTTGGTTCTGGTTAGGGCCCACTTCCTGGTTTACAGATGGCTGGGTTTTTTTGCTGTGGCAGAGAATAAATAAAAGTCTTAGTCCCTTTCTTGTCTTACAAGGACATTAATTTCATCACAGATGCTCTAGCTTCATGACCTCATCTAAAACTACCTCTCAAAGCCCCAGTTTCTAATACCATCTCACTGGGGGCTAGAGTTTCAATATAATAATTTTGAAGGGACACAAACATATTCTCAATTTTGGGAGTGACATTCAGAGAACATTGATCTTTCACCAGGAGAAAAGCGGTGTTTCCAAGGTTGCCCACTGTGGTAGGTAGAAAAATGGCCCTCAAAGAAGTCTATGTTCTTATTTCTAGAATCTATAATTATGTTGCTTTACATAACAAAAAGAACATTCATATGTAATTATATGAAGGCTCTTGTAATGGGGAGATTATTTTAGATTATATAGGCTGTCTCATTGTAATCACAAGGCTCCATACCAAAGGGAGGCAGAAGAGTCAGTCAGAGAAGAAAATGAGGAAAGCAAAGGTCAGATAGGGGATATTTTAAAGAATTTTTGCTGACTTTGATGACAGAAGAGGAGGTCAGGAGCCAAAAAAGCCCTATAAACACTGGAAAAGCAGGAGGACAGCCTCTCAAATTGATCGTACTCTGCCAACACCTTGATTTTAGTCCAGTAAAACCATTTTAAACTTCTCACCTCCAGAATTTTAAGATAATAATTTTATACATTTTTAAGTTCTTATAAATTAGTGAATTTTTCATGGTAGCAATAAAAAAATAAATATATCTATCAATATATTGGGCCTTCTTTTACAAAGAAATTATTTCAGAGAATCTATCAATTATTTATCTTGTTTGGTGACTCAAACAAAAAAATAGTGTTTTTTTTTCTTGATTGACATGAATACTGAAGGATATATGTTGATAAATCTCTGTTTTAGTATCTTTTGCAAGAACCCATAAAAATGACTAAAGAAATTAGCTCTGTCCTTATATGGAGGGCTCATGACTGAAAATAGCACAGAACAAAACATAATCAAGAAATTGAGGGGAGAAATAAACAAAAAATAGATTTCTGAAGTCCTTGGTTGAAAAATGATCCAGCCATGGCAACTTTATAGTTTCATTAACTAACATTTTCTTTTAATAAAATTTGACTTGAATTTATGTCAATCATGACTAAAAAATTCTAAATCAATATATAAAAGATATAAGATAATACAAAAGAGAAAAAGTAGACCTGGAATTCATTGAAGTGAAACGTGTTTCAAAAACGGTGAAGTTTGCAGACATATTGAAATTTCTGAAATAGATATTATGGAATAGGAGAAAGAAGAATGTAGAAAATAGGAGTTACATAATTGAATTAGGTAGAAATAACATTAAAGATTGGTAGATAGTAAAAAAAGGTGAAAGAGAATATTAAAAATGATTGATAAAAAGTAAATAATTTGTATGACATCTAAGAAAGTTTTATAATGAAGAAATCACAAGAGTCATCTAGATAAGATATTTTGGACAAACATAAGTGTGACCACCCAGCAGAAGCTAGTGAGAGTAGATCTGTCTTGAGTCAGATGTGCTTAATGAAAAGAACTGGGGAAAAATTATAATGGAATTATAAATTTTAAAACAATTCATGTATTTCAAAAAATTTGTTTGATTTTTAAAGGTTCTTTAGTTCTTTTGCCAAAATTTGAAATGTCAGAGAAAATTTCACCTGAATAAATTCTATGGTACTCAATTGAACCAGATATTTCTAATACATAGGAAATTATTTATTTTCCTAACTCTTAGTTCATGATGGAAGAGAAAGAGTAGGAAAAAGAGGATAATATAGAGAAAGAGAAAGGAAGGAAGAATAGAAAGTGAAGAAGAGGAAAGATTTTAAGAAAAGGATCTAAAGCATAGCTACCAACAGTGGTCAAGAGTTCCTCTTGCTACCATTGCCTTTACTGTATTCCCATCCACTCAGCTCTTTTGCCTGTAGTTTTCAGAAGCAATTTAAATATTTTTACAGAATGTAGAATCCCTACAACAATGCTTAGTATAATGACATTTACTCACAGAGCACTCAGAAAACATTTGTTGATGAAAAACGACATTTGTCTTTCAAACATCCCCATTCTAATGAGCAGTGAAATGGATTACAGGTGAGAAAAACAGGATTCTGGATTATGTATTGAATGATAAATAGGAATTGAATAAAAAGGAGAGCAACATGCTTATTAACTGCCTCTTTCTTACTCTCTTGCTAGTGGACATAGATACCAAAGGATGTAGTGCATTGTATTAGCCAACATAAACTCAATTTCCTCTCCAGCCTAATTCCAGAGTATAAAGTAATACGTCCCAGAACTTGACTTCTCTTAAGAAGCAGAAATGTTTGACTGTGTTAGAGCATGACTTCATCCAAGATAAGGATTTATTAAGCTTTAAAAATGACTTTGAAAAGCAGTGGGTATCTATGCTTATTGTGTGTAAAAGATTTAAAATAACTTTGAGAGTTGTTGTGGTCAGAGATTTGAAATTTGGCACAGTCCCCTGTGTTCAGTGCTGATATTTCACGGTTTCTTCAAACTTGAGCAGAGTAAGAAAAATGCCATCACTACCATTTGGGTTAAAGGTGAAGAAATATGCATATAAAATGCAGCTATGGTGATTTTGTAAGGCCCTTTAAAAAAAACTATCTGCACAAAATTTGTTCTTTATTGTCAGAAAAAATACTAATATTTTTTTCTTATTTTTTTTATTCTTTCTGTCTAATGGTAGTTTAGATTTTCAAAGGCAGTTTTATCTAAATGATTCTAGCTGGCTTTGCCTTTTATAAAGATGAATGCTTAGTGGGTCAGCAATGGAGCTAAGATTTCATCAGTTTGTTGACCAATCTAAGTATACAGAGAAATGTGAGTGGAAAGCTCAAAAGTATTTTTATAGAAAGAAAATTGTTTGTATGTTAATACATATACAACTAAATGCTTGTCATGTTTTATTATGAAACCTCTAACCTCTCATAGCTAAGGACAGACACATCTTTAAGTGCTCCACCTTCCTTTTACAATTTTTCTAACAGAAATGTTTTGTTCATAAGTCAAAATTATTTTAATTATTCTTCCAGGTGAGCAAAATAATTATAAACCATTAGGCAGATTACAAATTAAACAAAAAAAAAACATTATTTGTCAATGTTTCCAATGAAAATTAAATATGTATTCAATGATAAAGGCTGCGCCTCAAAATGGCATGCTTTTCTGATTTGCTCCCAGGATAAACTGGGTTCACAGATGCCTACGTAGCCATCAGTATGCAGAACTAAGAGTCCTTTCACTTCTTCATGCATAGGCTTTTCGAGTTTCCTCAACCAGGCTGCATGCTAATAAAGTTTGCATTCTTATCCACCAGTGGCAAATCCCAGGATATACTTAATAGCATCTAGAATGGGAGGGTTAACTCGTATTGAGTTAGTGGCCCTCTAATTAGGAGAACACAACCAAAAGCTTGTCAAAATATATACCTTCAAATTGAAGTAAGTTGTGATTCCTTGAAATGTATGTATAATGAGTCATGTGCTGAGGTAAATTAAGTCTGTTCTGTATTTGTTAATGTTATCAGTCATTTATTACTATAGAAGAAGATTAATAATATCACAGAATTATTTATACTATTATTTTTAATTATAAGAATAATTATATCTAAAGTCATGAATGATACATTATAAAAATATATTTATTAACAGATTTGTTCTATTTCAAAGGCAAATGAATTATATGTCTTAGTTATTCTTCCAGAAATATGCTTTAAATATGTTTTTGTTGTGACAGTGTTTAAAAGAAACATTTTAAGCATTTTTTAAAATTACAAACTTGTTCAATATATTATACATATATATTGTACATGGAATAAAATTTATCCCATGTCCTCCTATATAGCTATGTATTTCTGTTACTTCTCTTAGCCCTTCTCCCTTACCTCCTCCTCCTCCTACCCCCGCCCCCACCAAATGTCTAGACATTTTTGGCAGTAGTGTAAATTAAAAATAAAATCAAGCTAATTTTTTCACTCCCTTCTCTGATATTGTTAATAATTGCTCTCTTTTACTTTTGAGACTTTTTTTTTTCATAGCAGATTAAAAGATAACTTTTATGTAGAGATTTTAGTTTAGCTTATTGCCGGAGCCTGGCTAACATCGAACAGTTCCTGAGAGGGGGAGTGAGGATTGAGAAAAAAAGAAAAGGAGAGATAGAAGATAGAGAGAGACAAAAGATAGAGTCGGGAGGGCTAACAGTAAATACTGTGCCTCAGTTTATTTAGCACAGCATACATATACCCTTGGAGAAGCAACACCCACACATATGCAAATGATCGCTGACCTTTATGTAAGTTCTAGCAAAACATCCTTGTTCCTGTTTTTGTCTCTTATTCCCTGGGGCAAGAAACATTCAACATTAAGCCATACCTCCTCCTTCACTAACCAGCTATCCATTAAGCCAAACTTCCTCCTTCAGTAAACAAGCCCAACTGCCCTGCAAACTTCTAGCTTGCAGTCAACTCCAACCCTGTCTGCAGGACATTCATCAAGAATGGCTCCCAACAGCTTATTTAAGACAAAATGACACATGTATAAATAATTATCTAGCTTAGGAATGGGACACAGTTTTAACAATAGTAGAATGTTTTTTTATAAAAAAAAAAAAAACATAGTTTTTATAGCTATGGTCTTTTGGTCCAAGTATTGTGATATGTTTTTTGATATGGTTTTTACAAACCCAATGTAACCTGTAAAATACTTGATATTCATTGAGCACCTGTCAGACAATGTGTAGGCGATAAACTTACAAGTATTAAAAGATGTGATTAAAAACAAACTTTGTTCTCTTTTATTTTTTTCAGTGTTTGAGATATCTGCAAAATATAATGTATTTATGACATTATATTTATAACATATGACATATGTTATTTTAAGAAGAAATATTCTTAATAAGGAAATGAAAATGTAACAGCGACAGATTGATACACCTGAAATTAGTGATGGTCCAGCAACTATCAAAAGAGAAAATCATTGAAAAGGATTAGTTCAGTTGTGAAAATTAAATTGAGTATGCCCCAAAAGAAGGAAAACTTAATAATAAGTTACGTTATGGTTTATATTTCCAAACAACAATACCCCATAAGATTTACAGATGAATCAAAGGAAGGAGTAAGTATATACCTATAGTTAAATAAAAGAAAAAAAGACTAGATTGGAAAGTCTAGCATCATCCAGTTTACATATGAGTCTATGTAGGTGGAGAATTTAAAAAGTTTATGAGTAGTTTAGATTTTGATTTTATAACATATAACTAAAATCAATGCTAATTTAAAACTATCTGAGAATATAAGCAACAAATTATAACATGCTTTTTCTTTAGTTAGCTAGTTGGTAAATTTTTTATGACTTTCAGATGCTAAAACTAGGTTCTATGTCTGTGCTCCAAATTTTCCTATGCACATAAAAAAATAAATTCATGCCTAAATGGAAATTTCTGCCTGAATTTTACATAAACAAATTTGTTTTTTTTTTTGAAGAAACATACTTTGTGAGTTCAACTTAGGTATTAATAAATAAAAAATGTCTTGAATAACTGATCATATTGAATGATTTGAACAAACATTATTATGAAGAAATTGAAGTTCATGATGGATAAAAAGCAAATGTGAAAGTTTAAGTTTTTGTCTCTAGACAAGACAAATTATATTCCACAATACTAAAATCTCTTAGAGTGATGGCAAATTTAATAAAGCACACAGAAGAAAATGGTGTAAGTACTGTGATAAGCAAAATGTAGGGGTAAGGCGTACTCCTAAAATACTTTTTAAAAACCCTATACTGAATTCCTATCAAAAACCAAAATATATTATTGATTTTACTGCATATCTGCATTATATATAATTTGTAAAACTTGAACTTGTAAAATTCTTAAATATCAAAAGCTACTTTAAAAGTATATAGCTTAATGAAGTCGAGTAAGGGGAACACCTGAATAGCCCCTACCTACCATGTCAGTAGATAGAACCTTATCAGCAACCTCGAAATCCCATATGCTCAAGAAAGAGAGAGAAAAAAACCTTTACCTATATTTTAGGAATGAGGAGGGGACTAGTAAATTTTGAAGTCCTCTGAGCTGGTAATGTGATTAATGAAATCCTTATGAAGACATATGAAAACTGTAGGGTTGATTATAAAAATAATAATTCATTTACTCATTATATGTAACTGTTCAGGGCACCTGAGATGAGTGAGATGTCAAATGAATGATAGGCATTCTCTGGGACATAAAACCTCTAAAGATGATAACTTATTAGGGAAGGATCCGCTTGCTAAAGGTATAAAGAAATAACAGGTTGTTAGGCAGTTCTGACCCAAAATACCAAGGTAATCTCACAGAGAAAAATATAAATTAGTCATATTTTATTTTATAAATTTTGCGGGGGCAGGGTGGTAATGTTAATTGCATTCCTATATGCTAATAGTGAAATTTTAGAAAAAAAATGAAAAAGCAAAACAAAATAAAACTATTCTTTGTGCAATTGCAACAACAAAAAAATAAAACACCTAGGAATAAACTTAACAAAAGATATGAAAGACTACTACATTGAAAACTACATGATGTTATTAAAAGAAATTGAAGAAGACACAACAAAATAAAAACACATTTTGTGTTCATGGATTGGAAGAACAAAATAGTTAAAATGACCATACTACTCACATCGATATACAGATTTATTGCAATCCCCATCAAAATCCCAATCACAGTTTTTAAAAAAAATAGATAAAAAAAAATTATCAGATTTGTATGGAAGCACATAAGACCCTGAATAGCCAAGCAATCCTAAGAATAAAGAACAAGGCCAAGGTATCACATTCTCTGACTTCAAATTATACTACAAAGGAACAATAATCAAAACATCATGCGTTGGTAGAAAAACACAGACCAATGAAACAGAACTGAGAACTCAGAAATAAACATATATATGGGCAAATAATTTTTGACAAAAGATCCAAAATATAATAGAGAAAAGAAAGCTTCTCCAATAAATGGTGCTGGAAAAATTAGAAAGCCACATGCAAAATATTTTGGAAGAGTTTAGGCACTGAGGACAGGTGAATATTTTCATAATTTTTTGAATTAAGTTTTGGGGTATTGTTATATATATATATGTTAAATTTTACATTTTATTATTTTGATTTTTTAAATTAATTAATTTATTTTAATTAGTTTCAAGTATACAGTACGCTGGTTAGACATTTATATAGTATATAACACAATTCCTTAATTTCTCCTCCTCTTCTCTGGTCTTCCACCTAATGTTACATTTATTTCAAGTCTGATAGTGTGCAACCTACAAAAAGAATTGTCATACCAATATTAAGGATATACTTAAAAGAATAAATAAAATTTTAAAGCAAACAATGCTCAGAAACAAATGCAGTCCAAGATGGCTTTTAATACATACATACACACACACATATATGTGTATATACATATATATATATATGTATACACACAGACACACACACACACACAGGCACACAGGCTTTTCACCTATGTTGGCTTTCTACATGACTTCCTCACTAATCTTAATTATTTCTAGCTTTTGATTTAAAGAGAGACATGTGGCTCTTTTTTTCAATTGAACATTTAGAGGTCCTTGTAGGGTTATTAATTGGCCTAATTTCAATATTATTGTATCTCAAAAATAGGCAGTCCTAAGGAGAGTCAGAGCTAATAAGGAATGACCAGTTTGAGGAGTCGGAACAGACACAATATTTATTAATAAGTTCTCTGTCTTCAATGGATGTAGTTCATGGCTCTTCAAAAACAGTTACAGTAGTTATATCAAGGATCACTGGTCACAGATCACTATAGCAAATATAATAATAATGAAAAAAATCTGAAATATTGTGAGAACTACCAAAATGTAACACAGAGACACAAAGTGAGTAAATGCTGTTGGAAAAATGGCACTGATAGAGCTGCTCGTGGAAGGGTTGCCACAAATCCTTAATTTATAAAAAATGCAACCTCTTCGAACAACATTAAAGTGAAGCACAATGAAGTGAGGTATGTCTGTCTAAATGGGATAAGTTAAACAATAATTAGGCATTCAGGCATGACTCTGCAAGGCAATGAAGGAAAAGTATGCGGATACTGATGAAGCTAGTCTGCCCATTGTCTAGGCAAGGGATCATACTCAAAAGGTCAGCCAAACTGTGGGCAGGAAGTCCAGATTCCTCTTGGTTCCAAAGCTACTCTGGTGCAAAGTTTAGGTTGTGCAATTTAGACACAATATGCATTTTTTTCCTCAGTGAGTGCTGTTTTGAAGAAGCAGGTCATGCTTCCTAGTTTTTCTCTCCTCTCCTTTTGGTTTGCACAGACTGATTGATGCCTAGCCCAGAAAATTTTCTAGTACATTTCCCTTCAACATGTTTTCTCTGTGGAAGCCAGGTACATTTAAAAAAAAAAATTGTTAAAATGAAAAAGTTATTTTATCAAGTTATCAAGTGTGATGGAGGGATCAAATAACTGAGACAAGTGGGTGATTAAATTGATAAGGAGAAGGGCACTTTTCAGGACTAAGAAGCCAGAATTAATTGCTCTTTCTTATGGACTCACAGTTTGATAAATTTTTGTGTCAAAACCAAATTTCATCTTGAAGACCTTGTGATGATAAGAGCTATAGCTTTCCAATAATCCTTTTTCTTTTCTTTTATTATTGAAAGATGTATGGTGTTTAAGAAGATTGCATTAAATAAATTGAAAATAATCTCTGGATTTTTTTCTTTTTCTCTCCTTTCCTGTCCCATCTTCCCCTGTTCTTTTCTCTCCTCTTTACTCTTTCATCACATTCTTGCCATTCTTTCTGGTCTGAGGAAAAGAACTCCTTTTGAACACTTAAGCTTTCTAAACATTTATATTCCCCTCCTTTTACCTCCCCTGTAAAATCCTCTTTATATTTTCTCTTCTTTCACAAAATACTTGATGGCTTATTATATTCAGTCTCTCTTCAAGCAAATTACCTTACTTCTTTAGAAATGTCACATTCTTTTCTAAATGAAAAAAAAGAGCTTATACCTCAAATACTTGGAATATAGCAAAGAACAGGAAGGAAAACAAAATTTCTGTAAAATATAAAGGTTTACATTCCTTCTATAATCAGAGACCAGGTCTCTTGCTCTCTCAGTTTAAATTTGTGCTATCTCTTTAAGAATTTTCTTCTATTTAAAAGCTAGAATGCTACTCTAATCTCCCATTATCAAGTGGCATATTATTTTTCCAGCCTCTACAGTGTTCTTTTCTGTTTATGAACTTCTATTGCCTGAAGGTTATAGTGGTGTTTCCCTTGTCACTACTCCTGTTATAATAAAGATAATGTTTTGTGATTTTTTTAGGAGACTGAAAGACTCAGCCTTTACATCACATTTCCCAGCCATATTAGTTAAGCCAATGACCTTTGTATGGAGAAATCTGTTACCCCTTTTCATTAATGACTAAAGAGAAGAAGCTTGTTAGAATTGTCTTTATGTTGCTCTATTTTTGTTTTACTGTATGGTTATGAAAATTTTGTTTTGTGCTAACCTTAACTACTTTACTATATTCTTTTGAACGTATAATTCTTCAAAAAAGTATACTGTTCTCACTTCCAAGTAAAATTCACTCCTTCCTTCCCTACCTACCCTTCCCCATGCAAAAACACACTCACAGACACACATATGTTCTGCCTGTACTGACCTCAAGGTCATAACCAAAGAAACACCCTTAATCTGGTAACAAAAAAGAAAAATGCCCCTGGGGGTCTGAGTTTGCAAGCCTTACCTTTAAAGGTAGCATTAATACCATCAAAAGAAAGATATTTTCTTATAGAAGGATCAGAGGGCAAGGTATATCATTAAATGAAATTGGACACTTGAGGAATCTTCATAGTTCATAATTATTAAGTAAAATGGCAAACCGAGTAATTTGTAGGCAACTAGCTCATGATAATTGTATTGAAGGAACCACATGTGAACATATGTGAAATTAACAAAGTAGTATTGCTCCTTCAGCATTTAGGATTGAAAACACATGCAGTTTTGCAACTTTAGATTTGCTATTTTAAAGACCCTCAGAACATCTGTTAGGTATTGCATAATCTAATCTCTAACTCAGCATGGATAGTCAGCTTTTCAGTATGTCATGCCATCACTAAGTAAGAAGCCAGAAGATGAGTAGGCAGGTCACTTCTCACCTCATTAGCACAGCAGGAGAGGTCTGTGAAAAATAAGATGCCAGCAGAGGCCTTAGGGCTTGCTAGTATCTATTTTGAATAACAGAAAGGACCAGCTGTGTATTCCTTCTAACTCTGCACTTCTGTTCTTTCCTCTTCATGCCCTTCCCTTTTTTTTTTGACCTTTCATCAGTTTGACCTCCATAGTGTTTGTAAACCACCATAAATTTTTATCTGTGGATTTATAATTTACCCTGCTATTCCTCATTCTGAATCTTGGTTTTAGGACAATTATATTCAACGTGATAAGGATGCAGTTTCTGATGTCTTTGACAAGATTGAAACTTGGGGTCCTTTAGACACAAATATGGAGAAGATAGTGGAAAAGCTGATAGCATTTCATTCTCTGAGCTGCTTCTACATATACAAAATTAAGTACAAGTTTATTCTTTGTTCTTCTGAAATTTGTTTTTTTTCTTCATCTCTCCTTTTCTTTATCAATCTTATCATCATGATGGTGACTCAATCAGCATTGATTACTGAATGACTGCAATGATCAGATCCTTTCTGCTGTTAAACAAAAGAATTTAACTTTCACAGCAGAAAGTTTTAAAAAGAAAGATTTATCAGGCCATTGCTAGTTAAAAAAAAAAAAGCCTGTCTTGGGGAACAGAGTCTAAACCCAGCAGCATGACTAGGTAGGAAAGACAACATGTCTGTTTCCAAGTTTGACAAGTTCTTTTGTACATCAAGCAGGAGGGAGAAAGAAATGTCGTTCTGATAGGATTTACATTAGATGTCAACCAAGGGGATGGGAGAAGGTGAAGCAAGACTAGTTCTGGGATAGGGGCAGAAGCAGGGTCTGCAAGGAAGAGCTGCTCGCTCTTGTGAATGTAGCTGTGGACAACGGATTGCAAAATTCCTGTGTAAATAAGAAATAGAGGCTCTTGGTTCTATTGTGACTAGCTATTCTCTCCTTTTAATAACTGGGCAAATAACCACCTGTAAATTAATTCTAAATTCCAACAGGAATATAGAAATGCTAATAGTCTTCTATTAACAGGCTGTTCTTTCTTTCTTTCACCTTTTGGCTGCTGTAATTTATTTAGAACATCTCAGGATTTTTTTGCTCATCATTGTAAACACAAGATAATCAAAAATATATGTATTTTTAAGCCATTACAATTTAGGATATTTGTTATACAGCATAATGTAGCTGATACTTAATAATCTAAGTCCTAAGATATATTGGGCAAGGGCATTATACCGGGCAGTACGCTAAAAGCTTTAAAGTCACTCTCATTTTTCATAACAAGACTATGTGGAAGGTTTTATTATCATTTCCATTCTTGAGTGAGAAAACTTGAACTCATAAGTATTTAATGTTTTCATACCATTCTTGCATCATTCCAAAATCCTTTTCCTTCATCTCTTCTATCTACCTATAGCTACTGTAACCAGTTCTAAAAGAATGTTGTAAAGTTTCACAAAGGTGAGGTCATACCATGACTTAGGCTAGGCATACTTCTCACTTCTCGTACCCAAGCTTCTTCTGTAGCTCAGTACAGGACAATCACAGTTCTGCCTTTGTGCAAACACAATTCAGACCCATGTAACTTGGATACAGATCAATGAAGGCTGATGGTATTAAATCCCTGTGCATGTATTCCTGATCCACCAGGTCAGCAGACAATGAAAAATGTGCCCCTCTCTTTTTTTTTGTTTCAGAGAGTTTTGAGACACATTTCACAAGATTCCTCCGAAGATCATTAAGTCAGTCAGTGTTCAATTCAATGAGAGTTTTAAGCTCTTTTTCTTATACTCCCCATTTTCTTGCATATTTTCTTCCTCAGATCAGATAGCTAGGCAAATTACTGGCATGAAAGCCTTGGTCTCAGACTCTACATTGAAGAGAACCTAGAATAAAACATTAAGTAATTTGCCCAAAAACACAAGGCCTCTTTGCAAATCAAGGATCAATAAAGGCTAAGTGCAGAAACCATGTTCCTAAACACTACTAGGCATTGCTTCAGTATGTGCTCTTTGGCACTAGGTGTTTTTCATGTAATGACTTTTTTTCTGTGATCTGATAACATGTATATTTCCTACTTTCTTTCTTTTTTGAGTAAAATTTTTATTTCTTTACTAAAAGTCTTTTATGTTACAACTTTTGAAAAAAATGTATTAGTCTATATTATCTGCTTTTAATTTTTAAAGTTTTTTGTTTTTAGTAATATGTTACACATATACTCTAATAAAAGGATTCTATCTCAGGACTTTTTTACATTTTTTTAAATAATACTACCTATAGAGAATAACATAGTACACAGAAAGCAAGAGTGAGAATTTAGAGCATCCATAATTCAGAACATGAGAGGCCCAAATGTAATGAAAACTTTTTGAGTGTCACATTTAAAGTAGTAAAATGAAACAATTATAATTAATTTATAATATTTTATTTAATCCAATATATATCACAATATTATCATTTTAACAATCAATGTAAATAATTATTAGTTAGATATAAGTCCTTGAATTTGAGTATGGACCTTACACATATAAACATCTCAAGTTAGTCTACCCACATCTTAAGTACTTATAGCCACATGTTGGCAGTGACTAACATGTGGGACAGAGCAGCCAAGTCTAGAGCTTACTATTTTTGCTTGTAACTTAATATTTCTTTTACTCATAGTTTATTTTATTTTTAATATAAAGAAACCTTTTTTCTCTAGCTCTGAAAATTTTTAATCATTTGAACACACATTTTTCAGGTCAATTTTTAGTCTGTGATTTTTTTCTGTTTCATTTATTAAAAATTGCTTAATAAAATCCTATAGCTTACTTTTTTGCTAAATGTATTCTTCAATCATTGTACAATTTCAGGGCCAAGTCGCAAGACAGGAAACACATGTATCAGAAAATTCATATTTATGTTTTAATTTTAGGAAAGTGTGATTTAAAACATATTCCAGAAATATATTGTGTTTATGAAATTATTAACATTATTTAATGCCCTGATCAATAACTTACTAAGACAGCCAATGTCTTAAAAGATTTAATGATACAGCTGAAAAAATATGTACTTTACACTCTGCTCAATTTGAGAAATTACTTTACCAATTTTTAAAAATCTTTCTACATCACAGCTTACTTATCTGTAAAGTGGGAATAATATAGTACCTACCTCATAGGAATATTTTACTAATTAATTTAGGAGCCATTTAGAGCTGTCACAGCTGTGAGGGTGAGGTAAAATCTGGAGTCACTCCAGCAGCATGGGGGAGGAGCAGGATGATGAACAATAGAGTATGGTGGCATTGTGTGTTGTTTCACTTTTTTTTTTTAAAGAAACAATGCAGTATTTATTTTATACAATTAAAATGGGCACATAGTGAAGGAACATACTCATAGAATCTATTATTCAAAATTTTGGATGATGCATTTTTTTTTGTCCAAACCAATCATTTTTCTTGCAATTATTTCCAGTGCCATAGAAACTTTTCTTAAAATCAACTGTGAAACATCACGTTAAATGGATAAAAAGAGCAGAATCCTGAAATGTTGAGAATTCTCCATTGGCTCCCTATTCAGATTTTTAAGCTAAAAGGGTCTAAGGTGGAGTTTTCTCCCTTTAAGATTTCTCTTGGAATAGTACCTTGAGCACTAACTTATGCCTCTCACCCCACTTACTTTCCAGCCCTCTCAGCCCAGGATGCATGACTATATTCACTTTCATCTAGCTCTGAATATGAAAGCATTAGGTCCCAGTAAATGCACCTTGAGCTGAAATGATAAGGAGAATCCAGCACTTAAAAATGACTAAATAAAAAAAAAAATCTCACTTCCTTCATGTCAGTTGTTAAGATTATAACTTCACCTATGTATAAAAGTAGTATAGAAAATGTGCAAATGTGTTTATTTTCTAATCTTAACAAGCTTATAATACATCTAGTATATGGCATAGTTATTGAGCTAATAGATCACAACAACTTGTTAAAAGATATACTTTCTATTTTGCCTATCCACTCCACAGTCAAGAGAGAGTAATGATTTCCTAAATATTTTTATTAGAAAGAAGAGACATAATTATTGCTATTGACTAAAAAATCTAACAGATACTTGTGAGAGAATATATAACATTTAAAAATTAACCATGTAGACTGCATATCAGCATGTTCACTAGTTTATAAGCAATATATTCCTGCAGCAGTGCCAGGTAATAATATAAAATGTTTTTATACACAGGATCCAGGTGTACGTAGAGAACCAGAACTACATTGTCAAGCTGAACCCCATACACTGAAGAAAGTTATTTACAGACTAATACCTAGAGGCTTGACTCCAACTCACTTTTCTCCTCAGGAATCTTCACATAATGTTTTTATTTCAAAAAGTCACTTTTTTTTGTAAGCAAAAAGAAATAAAATAGAGCATCAAATTATGTTACACAGTGGAGCATGAGTAAACATGCTCCAAAGGCCAAAAAAAGAAAAGAATAAAGAAACCTAGCAAATGGAAATAAAACATTTGCCACTGCCAGAACTACTAAATCATCTTACATTGTTCACCAAACACAATCACCTTTGAACTATAGTGTATCCCTAAGGGAAGATAAAGAGCGTGAAGATTTATTAGTCAATGAAAAGATTTAAATATCTCATGCTCTCCATCATCTGAAAAAGGCACATGTAAGGAATTTCACAAATGATTTAGATTGCCATTACCAAAATGTGTGATACAGACTATAAATTTGATTACTTTTTGTTATTGTTTATTGTTTTTTGGTTGATTCCATTTTATTATGCTTAGTGTTTGCTTTTGCTTTTGTTTTTGGTTTCTAAATGTTTGGTTGAGGATCACAGAAATCTTATTAATAATTTTCAATATTTAGTAGGATCTCTGAAGTAACCCTTGGAAGATTTCTGAATAGCTAAGGACAAATTAGAGCCCTTTATGGGAAAGAAACAATGGCTCCTAACAGATGAACTGAATGCCAGGATTCTGGAAGTCTAAGTTTCTCGATTCCTTTTAATTAAACCAAAACGTATGTGAAGGATTGGATTCTGATTCTTCAAATAATAGCACATTGATCTTCCCTACAATGAGTGTGGTGAGAAAGTTCTAATTATGGGTAAAGATAAGTCTGAAGGCTTTATTACTGCATAAAAACCACTGATAAAAACTGTGCTATCTATATTTCTCCATACATAAAATTTTAGGAAGAAAAATTCATCTTAAAATAAACTGACATGTTTATCTATAAATATTGCATTTCTGTATGGTCAAGCTCCTACATTCTTCCATTCTTCTTTGGAGGACCCTTAGGTTAAATGATTTCTGAGAATTATTCTTGTTCGGTACATCCCAATGTTAAGAGCTGTACTATATGTACGCAAAATATTCTATATAGTGGGGAAAATTAGTAAATATACCCTCAATAATCAAAATATAATCCTGAGACTGAGACTGTCTAGGATAAGGTACTGTAGTTTAGAAATCACTTGAGTCTTGGGAGTATTTAAGTTTTATATTCTCTCCTAAGACCATCTCATTAGCCAACATGTAATTGGGAATCTATATACGGTTATTTACTTGCAGTAATAAAATGAACAAGAAAAAGTTTCTTGTGGTGCCAGAATGTCAAACCAAGGGCAAAGAACAGTATTGAGTGATATAAGGCAGACAATAGTTTTAAAAATATAGACAACAAAAATTGAAATTTGTATCTGGGATGTTTTTAGGCTGCAAGTGAGTCTCTCTGCCTCTGGAGTAAGATTCAGGAGCAAGAATTCAGTCCACAGTAGAGTTGATTTTGCTAACAAGAGCAAAAGAATCAATGTCTTAATAGCTATAGGCTGATTTAAAAATGGAGTGATGAAGTAGATGCATGTTATCACTGTCAGAGAACAGGACTTAACTTGAATTTCTGGCAAGTCTTTTTGAAGGTGAATCTCACAGTATTGAGCTGGAGAGCTCTTTATTGCTTCCTGCCATGATTTACCATCCACAATGAGAGTGTAGGGAAACAATGCAGAATCTGAGAGAAGCCTGACAATACTTCTTTTTCTGTTGTCTTTAATGATGTGGAACTCCCTCCTACATTTAATCTAATTATACCAAACACATAGATGGTGTTTAAGTCTCCTTTATAGAGTGTGATGTCAAGAGTAGTTCAAAACCCTGTCTAATAAATGTAAGTTATCGTCACAAATTTTCAATATCTCAGAATTTAAAAGTATAAAATATGAAGAATAAAGCCAACCTTGTAGCAATTTTCAAATATATAATGTAGTGTTATTAACTATGCATAGTGATGGATGTGTGATAGACTTAATGTGAAGATCATTTCTCGGGACATACAAATAACAAATCATTGTGTTGTACATGACACTAATATAATGTTGCATGTCCATTATATCAATTAAAAACACAAAACAGAAACCAACCTTGTATAATAGTATGGAAATCAGATACCCACTGTCTAAGACAGGTCAATCTCTTGTCTATGTCTGGCTCACTAGATTAATGAATTTAAGTTTTCTCATCTGTAAATGGAGAACATTATTGCACTTAATTTACAGTGTTGTGAGAAATCAGTGTTCTAATATAAATATAAGCACACCTCTGGAGTGTCTAATTACTCAATAAATGCTCACTATGAATAATCTCAAGGTAGCATGTGTTACATATTTTATGTAATATATCTTATAATAGGTAATATATGGATAATGATATTAATAATGAGAGTTACAATTTATTTGGGGCTTATTCTTATTTTAATAAACCATCTTCCAGTGATAACCTGAAAGGGAGCAGGCCAAATTACTAGAAAATAAGTTTATTGAATGACTAGTTTGTTGAATATAGATATTTTCTATATCTATATTTCACTGAATATTTTTTGAAGGTTTAGTTTAAGGGCTGTGACAGCCCTGCAGCTACTTTGCCATAGCTTTTTTAAAGGCAGCTCCTTTGCAGAGCAGCTGGGTTTAATCTCTCAACAATTTTGTATTCCTGGAATTCCAGCCCATGGGAGAACTTTCCCTACAATGTAACTCTTGTCTTCTTTATTTTCCCAGAACTATTTCTGCTCCTCTGTTTCTCAGACTGGTCCCTGCCGGTACCACCTCTGCTCAAGTGTCTGCCTGCTTTTACCCTGTCTTTGCCTCTGCCCTTTGCCTTGCAACCCCCCTCTGCTTCTGCTTCTGCCTTTTCAGCCTGTTCTCCCCTAGTCTGTCTCTGCCTTTGTCCCTGGTGGTATTCAACAGCAGAGATTGTTCCAGTTACCTTTAAAAGTATTTGCTGACCTGGTTTTCATGAATTGACTCTTAAGCACAGCAAGCTTTTGGTGAATTGATTGTTGTAAATTGGCAAATTTAGAGACACCTTGAAAATTCCAATACAAAGAATCACATTCTTTCTTTTTTCTTGAGTTTATTTACTTGATTTAGTTTCCAACAACTTTTATATTCACTTCAGGTCTCCAATTATCAGTCTTTTCTCATCTTACATTTTTTTTGACGTTTTTTGTTTATTTTGTATGTTTGTTTCTCTCTCTTTTCACGTCTGTGAGGAATAGGTTTTTTCCTGGGCTAAGGAACAAACATGATTAGAGAAAGTCTATGTACTTTCTTGTGATTATTTTGTTTTGTTTTGTTTTTTTACATATTGGGGACATTGTTTCCTTCTGAGCAAGGTTTGTTCTGCCCCTAACAAGCTAAAGATTCATTTTCTTGACAGAAAAATGTTGTAAGAGGTTTTTATTTTCCATCTTTTCCTTTTCTTTTTTTTCTTTTTTGTTCCTTCTTTCTCCTTTCTATTCTTGTTCTAAACAGAAAACATCAACCCCTTTTATTGTTATTATTTTTATTAGTCTAAACTCATCATGACCTTAATCCCCTGACACTGCCCTTAATACTTACGAAAATGCTATTTCATTTCAATAAAGTATTAAAATCTGAGTTATTTTTAGAGCTCTGGAGAAGCCATCTCAACTTTTTTATAAGCTTCTCTCTGTTTTCATATTTTTAAACAGATAATATGCATTAGTTTTTGAAAAAAGTTATAAAATTAAAATATATAAAATAATAAGAGAAAAAATACCTTAATCTCACCAAAAATACACATAATGCATTATGGAATTGTCTTCCATTTGTTTATATGCATATATAATGTCCACATGATATTTAATTATATGAAGGCACCATGATTTACTTAACCAAGACTTTACTTTTGCCACTCAGGCCATTACTGACTTGTCACAATTTTAAACATTGTTGTGTTTACCTCTTAAGGCTATCCTTAATTCAATATAATTAATTCTTGAAATGGAATTTATTTGTTCATGTATAAACTTAAAAATATGTATATTATTAAGACTTCAGACAAGGATTTTTCAACTACTTCTTCCAGAAAGATTTTATAAGAGTAACAATTTTACTGAACCTCTTTAATGGATATTATAATTACATTGATTGGTTTCTAATATTACTAGTAAAGGGGAATTGTTTTACATTAAAAGAGAAATTATATTACTTAGGCTATTTTACTTTTGAGATGTTTATCTTTTTCAGATTAATCAGTAAGGGACTTTAAATATATTTAAGTTATTTTTGGTCACATGTTTTTCATTTGTCTTTAAATTTTATCTGTGATGATTTAAATTTTACTATAATAAAAATATCTTTGATTATTACACATTTTTTCTACCAATTTCATATGTAACTTTTCCAAACATTTTTTGAAATATTTTTGTACTTATAAGAAAATGAAATAAAAGTACAAAAAAATACATGTATATCTTTTACCCAGATTTATAAATTTAAATATTTACCACAATTAATCTTTTTTCTGTCTTCCCTAATCTCTAAAACACACACACACACACACACACACACACACACACACACACACACACACACAGAAACTTTCTTAGTTTCAATTCTAAACATTTCCTCATATGTCTAAGAATAAGGACATTCTTTTACATAACATAATGCCATTATTATATTCAAGAATTTAACACTAATAAAACAATATAATCTGACATGTAGTTAATGTTCCAATTACTTTATTTATCTCCCTAATTTCCTTTATACATATATTTTTAAATTTTTCCTATCTAGGAGATAATCACTAGTCATATATACATTAGATTGTGATATCGCATCAATTGCCTTCACTTTAGAGCAGTCCCTGGGCTATTTTCCTCTTTCTTTTTTTTTTCTTTATTTTATTTCTTTATTTATTTTTGCTCTACTATTGATATTTGAAAATTCCAATCAGTTGACTCACAAAATGTCCCAT
The DNA here is from genome assembly GCA_004027375.1 of Macroglossus sobrinus. Lineage (NCBI taxonomy): Eukaryota > Metazoa > Chordata > Mammalia > Chiroptera > Pteropodidae > Macroglossus > Macroglossus sobrinus. The sequence goes on from PVKZ01003101.1 coordinate 160,378, forward strand.
GTGTGTGATGATTTCTTTATGATGAGCTTTTGTTGAAACAGTTTAGACATTATGCTCAATCCATGACATTTAGTACTTCCCACTGCATCATACCAGTAAACACATGATGCAGTTTGTCTCATTACTTGCAATGTTAAGTTTGACAATTTGTTTAAAGTGTTTTCCATCAGAACTCACCAATGTAAAGTTACCTTTTCTCCTTTTAAATAAATAAGTCATCCGTAGAATGATGATTTGAGGCCGTGAAACCATCTCAATGTTTTAGCAATCATTGATGACCCTGACCTGAATAAATTGTTACACTGGTGGTTACAAAATGGTGATTTTTAAAATTCTATTTTTCCTCTATATTTATTAGAAAACTTAAAAAAAAAAGAAAATATCCTCTTTGTTTCTCCTCCCCATTTTTTAAGTATTACAAAGGATTAAAGGACTTTCATGTTATTCATTGTATTATAATCTATTACTGTCATTATTTTTATACTCAAATTGTTCCACTTTAAGCCACTAGGTTTTTCTTTAAGTTGAATAAAGATGTGCCCATCTGTCTTTGATATCTTCGTTTTCTGACTAAAGAAATTATTCTAACTCAGCTAATTTTTTAATGATTCTTTTTAGTGTTGATGAGAAACTTGATCTGGTTATCATGTGTGCCCATGACTACTACGGTTTTCTTGCTTCTAGATCTTTTCAGTGGACAGATATACAAGAAATATATCTAAGCATAATGCTGTATTAATAACTCCAATTAAAATCCAAAACCATAGGATTATTTTTTTTTTATTCTATATTTGTATTGTTTTTCAACTACGGTGACAAACTTGGCTATTAGAAATATAACTACACTTATTTTTCTGTATACTACACTAAAACAAAAGTTTAAAAATTTCTATGCCAATATCGTGATCAAAACAAACATACTAAATAAATTTGTCCTGTAAATTATAAATGTTTTTTCACTTAGACTAAGTGTACAGTTAGGTTTCTGTGCTCATTAGTTTCAATTTACTTTTACTTTT